>OX638307.1:21532594-21730275 GCA_951812265.1 Taphrorychus bicolor | reverse complement strand
TGTTTTCAGGCCACAAATAAGAAAACAGTAATAGGGAAATAAAGTGAACTGTTTTTAAGCGTGAAAGAAAAAACTAAAGGGCCAAAAATACGTAAGTGATGGAGAAAATCAACTTTTCAATAAAAATGGCGAGTTGATAGTGGAGAGAGGTGAACGGCAACTTTTGTAGAATTTAAACATTAAAAAAATAATGTTTTCAGGCTACAAATAAAGAAAACAGTAATTGCGAAGCAAAATAAAATGTTCTTAGGCGTGAAAGAAAGAACGAAAGGGTCAAAAACACGTAAGTGATGGAGAAAATAAACTTTTCAATAAAAATGGTAGGGTGATAATGCAGACAGATGAGCGGCAATTTTTGTAGAATTTCAACATTAAAAAAATAATGTAAAATAAAATATTCTTAGGCGTGAAAGAAAGAACGAAGGGGTCAAGAACACGTAAGTGATGGAGAAAATGAACTTTTCAATAAAAATGGCGAGTTGATAATGAAAAGAGAGGAGCGGCAATTTTTTGTAGAATTTAAACATTAAAAAAATAATTTTTTCAGGCTACAAATAAAGAAAACAGTAATTGGGAAGTAAAATAAAATGTTCTTAAAGGTGAAAGAAAGAACGAAAGGGTGAAAAACACGTAGGTGATGGAGAAAATGAACTTTTCATTAAAAATGGCGAGTTGATAATGAAAAGAGATGAGCGGCAATTTTTTGTAGAATTTAAACATTAAAAAATAATTTTTTCAGGCTACAAATAAAGAAAACAGTAATTGGGAAGTAAAATAAAATGTTCTTAAGGGTGAGAGAAAGAACGAAAGGGTGAAAAACACGTAGGTGATGGAGAAAATTAACTTTTCAATAAAAATGGCGAGTTGATAGTGGAGAGAGGTGAGCGGCAATTTTTGTAGAATTTAAACATTAAAAAAATAATGTTTTCAGGCCACAAATTAAGAAAACAGTAATAGGGAAATAAAGTAAAATGTTCTTAAGCGTGAAAGAAAAAACGAAAGGGCCAAAAACACATAAGTGATGAAGAAAATTAACTTTTCAATAAAAATGGCGAGTTGATAATGGAAAGAGATGAGCGGCAATTTTTGAAGAATTTAAATATTAAAAAGTAATTTTTTCAGGCTACAAATAAAGAAAACAGTAATTGGGAAGTAAAATAAAATGTTCTTAAGGGTGATAGAAAGAAGGAAAAGGTGAAAAACACGTAGGTGAAGGAGAAAATCAACTTTTCAATAAGAGCGGCGAGTTGATAGTGGAGAGAGGTGAGCGACAACTTTTGTAGAATTTAAACATTAAAAAAATAATATTTTCAGGCTACAAATAAAGAACACAGTAATTGCGAAGCAAAATAAAATGTTCTTAGGCGTGAAAGAACGAACGAAAGGGTCAAAAACATGTAGGTGATAGAGAAAATGAACTTTTCAATAAAAATGGCGAGTTGATAGTGGAGAGAGGTGAGCGGCAACTTTTGTAGAATTTAAACATTAAAAAAATAATGTTTTCAGGCTACAAATAAAGAAAACAGTAATTGCGAAGCAAAATAAAATGTTCTTAGGCGTGAAAGAAAGAACGAAAGGGTCAAAAACATGTAGGTGATAGAGAAAATGAACTTTTGAATAAAAATGGCGAGTTGATAGTGGAGAGAGGTGAGCGGCAATTTTTGTAGAATTTCAACATTAAAAAAATAATGTAAAATAAAATGTTCTTAGGCGTGAAAGAAAGAACGAAAGGGTCAAAGACACGTATGTGATGGAGAAAATGAACTTTTCAATAAAAATGGCGAGTTGATAATTAAAAGAGGTGAGCGGCAATTTTTTGTAGAATTTAAACATTAAAAAAGTAATGTTTTCAGGCTACAAATAGAGAAAACAGTAATTGGGAAGTAAAATAAAATGTTCTTAAGGGTGAAAGAAAAAACGAAAGGGTGAAAAACACGTAGGTGATGGAGAAAATGAACTTTTCAATAAAAATGGCGAGTTGATAATGAAAAGAGATGAGCGGCAATTTTTTGTAGAATTTAAACATTAAAAAAGTAATGTTTTCAGGCTAAAAATAAAGAAAACAGTAATTGGGAAGTAAAATAAAATGTTCTTAAGGGTGAGAGAAAGAACGAAAGGGTGAAAAACACGTAGGTGATGGAGAAAATGAACTTTTCAATAAAAATGGCGAGTTGATAATGAAAAGAGATGAGCGGCAATTTTTTGTAGAATTTAAACATTAAAAAAGTAATTTTTTCATGCTACAAATAAAGAAAACAGTAATTGGGAAGTAAAATAAAATGATCTTAAAGGTGAAAGAAAGAACGAAAGGGTGAAAAACACGTAGGTGATGGAGAAAATGAACTTTTCAATAAAAATGGCGAGTTGATAATGAAAAGAGATGAGCGGCAATTTTTTGTAGAATTTAAACATTAAAAAAGTAATTTTTTCAGGCTACAAATAAAGAAAACAGTAATTGGGAAGTAAAAGAAAATGATCTTAAGGGTGAAAGAAAGAACGAAAGGGTGAAAAACACGTAGGTGATGGAGAAAATGAACTTTTCAATAAAAATGGCGAGTTGATAATGAAAAGAGATGAGCGGCAATTTTTTGTAGAATTTAAACATTAAAAAAGTAATTTTTTCATGCTACAAATAAAGAAAACAGTAATTGGGAAGTAAAATAAAATGATCTTAAAGGTGAAAGAAAGAACGAAAGGGTGAAAAACACGTAGGTGATGGAGAAAATGAACTTTTCAATAAAAATGGCGAGTTGATAATGAAAAGAGATGAGCGGCAATTTTTTGTAGAATTTAAACATTAAAAAAGTAATTTTTTCAGGCTACAAATAAAGAAAACAGTAATTGGGAAGTAAAAGAAAATGATCTTAAGGGTGAAAGAAAGAACGAAAGGGTGAAAAACACGTAGGTGATGGAGAAAATGAACTTTTCAATAAAAATGGCGAGTTGATAATGAAAAGAGATGAGCGGCAATTTTTTGTAGAATTTAAACATTAAAAAAGTAATGTTTTCAGGCTACAAATAAAGAAAACAGTAATTGGGAAGTAAAATCAAATGTTCTTAAGGGTGAAAGAAAGAACGAAAGGGTGAAAAACACGTAGGTGATGGAGAAAATCAATTTTTCAATAAAAATGGCGAGTTGATAGAATTTAAACATTAAAAAAATAATGTTTTCAGGCCACAAATAAAGAAAACAGTAATAGGGAAATAAAGTAAAATGTTTTTAAGCGTGAAAGGAAAAAACGAAAGGGCCAAAAATATGTAAGTGATGGAGAAAATCAACTTTTCAATAAAAATGGCGAGTTGATAGTGGAGAGAGGTGAGCGGCAACTTTTGTAGAATTTCAACATTAAAAAAATAATGTTTTCAGGCTACAAATAAAGAAAACAGGAATAGGGAAATAAAGTAAAATGTTCTTAAGCGCAAAAAAAAACGAAAATGCGAAAAATAAGTAAGTGATGGAGAAAATCAACTTTTCAATAAAAATGGCGAGTTGATAGTGGAGAGAGTTGAGAGAAAATTTTCGTAGAATTTCGACATTAAAAGAATAATGTTTCCAGGCCACAAATAGGGAAAACAGTAATTGGGAAGTAAAATAAAATGTTCTTAAGGGTGAAAAGCACGTGAGTGATGGAGAAAATCAACTTATCAATAAAAATGGGGAGTTGATAGTGGAGAAAGGTGAGTGGCAAATTTTGTAGAATTTCTAAATTAAAAAAATAAAGTTTTCAGGCCACAAATAAAGAAAGCGGTAAAAGGAAAGTAAAATAAGATGTTTTAAGGGTGAAAGGGAGAACGAAAGGCGACATCAAGAGGAAGAAAAGGCAGCAGTTGGATTTACTCCGAATGGTTCATTCGTTTTAACGTTATAGGCTGTGAAATTCAGAAATTCAGAAAAAAGGCGTAATACTCCCTTTTGGTCAAATGCAGAAAAAAAATTGGAAAATTTGTGTGCTGTTTTTGATCGAAATCGAACGATTTCAATCCACAAAGTCACTTTTAGTGATTTGTTAATTTTCCTAATATCAGTTACATATTTCTGTAAATGTATTGTCAGGTTTCCTAAAGTTTAAACGTGAATTTGAAAAAAAAATGTTCAGACGTCAGATCAGAAGGATAAAGAAACTCTAAACCACAAAAATACTAAACATATTTCCAATGCGAATAAACCAAACATTTTCCAACAGTACTATTAACCCCCTGACTCTGTGAACCAACGTTTTAAAGATGTGGTTGACACTTTTAGCATCACTACAAGAAAAGTTTTTTTTTAATTCCCTTTTGTAACGTTGGTTTTTTACTCACCTTTATACATTTTGAGGTTTCCTATCTTTTTTTACGTTGTAACTATTCTTAAAAAAATGTCAAGGCGTTACTAGAAAGCCAAAGGAACTAAACTCAAGAAATAGTAAAACTAACAAGTTTTCAACATCACCGGAAATAAACGAAGGTGCAATATTTTCGACTAGAAAAATTCTCGACGAGAAAGAAAAAAAAAACAGTAAAACGTAACAAAGAGGCTGGTGGAAAACTAAAAATAAAGTTACTCTCAATGGTGTTATGAAAACCTGTAATAAAAATAAACAATTTAAAGTCAAAATTTAGATCCATGTGTGCAGGGTTTTGTTGTGAGGCAAAGACAACCCGAATTACAAATTTTCTAAATCCTTGATTATACATGTATTTTTTTTGCCCTTAGCAAGAAGCACAAGTCTCCTGTTTTTTTTCTTTACTCATAAACCTTTTTAGTGCTTTTTGCATATTGTTTGCAATTTTTTTTCTCATTTTATCTGACTTCTTCACTCACTGTTTCCGTTTCGGCATTCTTCTGTTTGGTTAGATGTCTCGCTACTTGAAAACCTGTTACACGATATATGTTTTTGATCAACAATACACATTTTCACAATAATTGTAATATTCTCTACAAGACTGTAGCACATCGTTTGCAAACTAACAGCAATTTCCAAATTTTCACCTGTCAAACACACATTGTCAAGACCTTTAAAAGTCATAATTGTCCTGGACTTCCTAGACATCGTTGCTACATTAAGTTTTAATTAATAAAATGTCTGAAGATTTCCTCCCGCCTCGAAACAGAAAATATGGGTTCCACCTACGTATATAGTAAATATCCATCAAAATCAAGACGTATTCTATTGAATGTCCTTTTTAAACAGACACATCTCAAAACTATTGAGGTCAAGAAATTGAAAAAAAGCCCCAAAGCAAAACTGGGCACACAAAATGAAACCAAGGGTCTTTGAAATGAAGTTTGACTCGACCCTTCCACGTAAGGTTTGAAGGTTTTAGGCCAAAAGCGTCTTAGTGTATGCATAAAAGATTTTCCCATATAAATCGACGCCCTGTGCAAATATCATCCTTTGTTCGTTTATTTTGCAATGACCCACGCGGAATAATTACAATTCTCTTTACCTAGAATTAGCTAATTATATGCAAATGTGTCCTTTGTACTCCAATTCTCGAGGCACTTTCTCCATTTAAATTCCAATTGTTTGGCTTAACCCTACAAGACTATATTTTCAAGTAATCTAATTAGACTAAGTGCCTGGAGTGTATGGTGTGAGGGGTGTTTTAAATTACCACGGAATTTTGCCTGACAAAATCTCTGGAAAGTGGACGTTAAACTTAAAGGGAAATAGATTTAGCCACCTTTATTGGGAAATGGTGAAAAGAGCGGCTTATTTCCAATATTGATCCCGGAAGTTTAATTACGAGAGAGCGGCCGAGTCATCTGATTCCTTAGAAGTTATCTGCTAAGAAGAGCACAATAGCTTCTTATGTTCGATCATAGAATGATAAAGGATGAAAAATTACCGTTAGCTCAAACGAGATATTGCTTTGTACTTCGAGAACAACGGCTTTATGGCAGCTTACTTGTATTTTATTACGTTCAGCTAATAATGGCTTTAACTCACTGGGAAATAAAAAAAAGTAGGAGTAGCTAATTTCTGTGGAGTAATTACAATACATAATTCATGAGTCACTCATAACCATTTTGCACACACAGAATTTAAACGAGTGTTCCAAGCGGGTTTATTTAAAATAAGGGAAACCATCTTAGGGGAATAAATGTGACCCAATATAGTCTCCAAAAAATCCCGAGCTTTCAAAGGATTTAAATTATCCGTAGAGTGCCAGAAAACGTATTTCTGCGGCCAGAACTTTGTGAATTGACCAACTATGGAATGGAAATGTAATGTCCCAGTTTAGCTTTTAGAGCCAAAGTCATTAGATTAAATTACTCAATGTAGAGAATGCATTAAGGAATAAATGGGCTTTAGAGTTAAGTATGAAATAAATTTGAATGTATTATTCTATAGGTATAATAAAACAAAACATAAATCATAACTTTCAGCTAAGATTTTAAATCTGGGCATTAAATATTCGGAGCATTGTGAGCTTTGGCTGAGCAAGAGATAGAAACTTCGAAAGAGGAGAGGCGAGAAAAGTTTCTAAATAAAAGATTACCAAGGTTTCTTAGGATTTTATGAAGAAATGCTGCTTTTACTTCGAGTGCTGTTGCACACTGCATATTTAAACTCTTAATAATTCATCGTTACCTTTAATATCAGGGTTGGGGACATGAAACAGTTCAATTTTCATATTCCCCTGACGAAAACAACTGGCCAGCCAAGGTACTTAAAAAGAATCTATAGAAATATTACCATTGTCTGTCTAAGCAGAAATCATTAATCAATCTGTTGCAAACGGTGTCTTTTCCACCTTTCAGTTTTATCCCTTTTGAAAACAAGAGGGACAGGAATTCCCTTTCCAACTGCAGCCCTATTACACCGTTGCCAACTCTGAGAGGGGTCATCAAATATTAGTTAAGGAAAGATGATGTCGCTGTTTAGACGAGTTTAATGTTCTCCCCTCAACCTTGTTCTATGGTCAATAATTTAGCTTTGGCGGTTTGCGAGGGAGCAAGTTCACCTCTGATGTTCTTTGGGAGTTTGTATTTTACTTGCTGAAATAACTTTTAATTAAGAAAATTATTTTGCATATTCTTTGCTTTTCAAACGGCTGTTTTCTTACCGTTTTAACTCTTTTTCTTTTCTGACAAACATAAAAATAGTGAAGCCAATTAGACGTTCTTTATGATTACGCAATCAAAAATAAAACAGGATTAAAACGTCCTTTAAAATGTTATACAGCAACCCAATTAGATCTTAAATTGGTGGTGTAAGAGGCTTTTCTGAAGTTTCAAAATGGCGTAATTAGATATTATTTTTGAAACGGGTTCAAAGTTACCTTTAAAACGGCATTCAACAACCTGACTTTGGACTTAAGAGTGTTATAGGCTTTTCTTGAAGTTTCTAATTGGCGTTCGAAGTAGTTATAATGACGGGGTTCTAGGACACTTTTACCTTGAAGTCTACGTGAGCCCTAGTGTAAAGGGGGGTTCCAAAATGCTGTCATTCTTGTCATGTGTGTCATGACTTGACACTTGTGACACATAGGTGAGGCTTGGCAGGCAGGGCAGACAGGGCAGGCAGTGTAGATGGAGTAAGTCCAAGTACTCTCGAGTGCAAAATGAAACAAATTGTTTAAGAAAAGAATTTTATTTAATTTAGGAAAAAAGTTTTACACAACGGTGCTGTTATTTTTGGGTTTATTATTTTTCGTTCAAGAAGGCAAAACGTTTTACAAGGTGATCCTTTTGACCTTGTAATATTTATAAACGATCTATTATTACACACAAGCATTAAGATTTCCAAGGAGTGGTTTAGGTGTAGCGTCCTCAAGATTTTAATTTCCAGGAGAAAGGTAGCGGGAGAAGGACCCAAAATAAAACTTCTACGCTTCCGCAGAAATTGCCGACGTCTCGACGTTTATTTTACGTCTTTTTCAAGGCTATTGCACTCAAATTGCAGAAGTTTTCGTCAGATAGTAACGATGTTTATTGTCCATCAGAACAACCACGGGGAGTGACGTACATTGAAACACAAACGGACAAAGCGTGGACAAACATAAGGGAACCGTGCTTCGGGAGATCCACTTCATGATCGTACAAATCTACATATTCATCCAGTGAATTAGAACAGTTGTAAACTAGTATTGTACAGAATATAATAACTCGTTTGTGAATACTCACATTCGATGGACAACGTGAGAGCATTGTATCAATAGAAAAGTATTTATTTCTAGAGGTCGCAAGTAGCCGCGGGTACCAAAGATTTTATTTTATTTTTTTTTTGTTTTCTTGCCACAAGACTGTTTCAATATGTTGCCAAAACTAAGTTTATCCGACGTTTCGACTTTTTGTTTACTATACGCCATCACCAATGTATTCTCTTTAATTACACTTACTGCTTTATAATAATCAATTGATTAAAATGAAAATTAAAAAAAAAAACTATTTTCAATTCTCTTAGGAACTTGAAATTAAATAACCGTGGACGTTGATTATTGTAATAAGCAAAGAGGCCCATCACGATTTTCCCATAAGAAATGCATTGGTCCCATGTATTTTTAATAGGGAGAAATATAGAAAACGTTGTATTCAGGGTACTATTGATGGTATATGGTTCAAATTTGGATGCTGGGTGCTCTGGGGGTACCATGAATAGCAAATTAACTGACTTAGCTATGTAGCTGACGGTAGCTAGGTTATAGCTGTTTAATGAACCGATGGTAATATTGAGTTGAAAATAGAATGGTAGGAATAGGTTTACGGGTATTAGGACTAAATAAAACATGCTCTCTTTCACAAACTTGCCGACGTTTCTATTGTGTATTACAGTCTTCTTCAGGGATTTTTTTTAAGTTGAGAACATAGTTATGCCAGCATGGTTTAATGCACCAGTACACATGGTGGAGAATTGCAATGAAACCAAAACAGGCACTGCTGTCTCGAAATAGCTTGTAAACGGCTTCTTCCTTCAATGAATGCTCGACCAGAAATACTTCTAAATTTCTGCCTTAAAAAAATTATTTCTAGAAAAAGCTCTGAAAAAATTGTAATACACAATCGAAACGTCGGCAATTTTTTAAAAGAGAGCTGGTTTTATTTAGTCCTAATACCTGTAAACGTGTTCCTATTCATTGACAACAAGGAAGTTAACCACACACAATAGAATGGTAGGTTCCACTTATGTCATATTAGCTAAAAATAGCATTTCTAAAAATCCAAGATGGCCGCCTGAAAAAAATTGATTTTATGCCGATATCTCTAGAACGGTTTGAGCTAGGAAACTGAAATTTGATATGTGGCTACTTTAAGGGGCTAGAAATCGCAGAAGACCGGAACCTTGTCGACGGTAAGATGGGTTCTATTTTCAAAAATTTTTCAACTTATTAACTAAAGGGTGTTCAAACCAAATATATCCTACGTTTTGACTTTTTTATTACAATTATTGCTATATAAATGTGCCACGGAACAAACGTGTAGCGCTATTCTTCCACTTTCTTAGCTCTTCTCATAAATTTTCGGATAAATCTTTCAGTGTTATTTACTGTAGTTATATGGCAAATAGGGCAATATATTTGCGTTTTAGGTAGTGCAGGGTGTCCCAAAAATTGGCAAATATTACATTTTTAGGAACTGTTAAAGCTAGAAACTTGAAATTTTGGTTGTATGTCCTTTTCAGAATCAAAAACAATATGTGATAAATGGGAACCCTCATATTGATACTCGTGGTAACATTTAAAATTTTTTATGAATTTTAACACGATTTTTATAATTGTTCAAAAGCTATTAGATTTGTGAATACGAAATAAAGTCTTATCGACGCTTCGACATTTAAGCTACTTTTAGGCATCATCTGGTCTTTTTTCATCATTTTACGGTAGTTTGGACTGCATAAAATGAACGTTAGGATATTTTCTAAACCATGGGCAATCCGCGCGCGTGCTCTTGACCCACAAAACTTCTACATCAGTTTTCCCACATCGTTCGACGACAAAGTCACAGGACCCACGAGTGTGACACAATCACACCATAAACACACCAAGATTTCTGCTGACCAACTTTAAACCCAATTTTATTGGTTTTTTGGAGATTTAAAAAAAAACATCGGTCCGACATAATGAAGAACCAGAAGAAAGGAAACCTTCTGACGCTTTCTACAACCTACCAACTCAAAATGTTCTTCAACATTTTTTCTTTTCGAAACTCGTAGGTATTTTTTCTTTAAGGATTACTGAAGAATTGGCCGGTGGTATATACACGTTTATATACGTGAAAAGTAGGTCCTTTTTAAAATCCACTTCCCGCAAGTCGCAAGTTTTTTATCGGTTGTAGTTTTTATTTTTTCCAAGAATTAAAGATGTGATTTCTACTCTCAGGGTCGAGTTGCATTTGCTTTGTTTTATTTAAAATTGCCCTATGTTTTTGTTAGAAGAGAAAAGACAAATAAGGAAATCGAGAAGAAAATGAAGAACCTATAAAAGACGTGAATTGTTAGTGTCAAACGCTTTTTGTTAATTCTCACTAAGTTTCTTGAAAATGTTCCTCAACATTCTTTTTTTTCAAAATTGGTAGGTACTTTTTCTTAAGGGATTATTGAAGAATCGACCTTTTTCTTTTAAATAAGTGAAAAATAGTCCCTTGTTCCACTTGTATCAACATTTCTGTCTGCTCAGATTCTTAATTCTTCTAAGAAGTAAAAATTTGATATGTATTTTTAAGGTCGAGTTTCAATTGCTTTGATTCACTAAAAATCACTCCGCATTTTCAGAAGGAAGCAAATCGCTTTACTTATTTTCTCTATCATTGTTGAAATTGTTCTTTAACAAGTTTCCCTTTTCAAAACACGTTTTTTCACCAGGGATTATTGAAGAATTGGCCGGTGTATTTTACAAACGTTAATAGTAGGTCATTCTTTAGAGTAAGAAAATGTTTGAAAAATAAAAAGCTGTATCTGTAAATTTTCCCAATGTTAAAAAATGTAAAGTCACTTAGTATTTCCTTTACCATAATATAAACATGTAAATAGCACATTAGTGGTTTCGCTTTTGAACCATACAACATGTTTCCAACAGTATGTCTTTTTATATTACTTTCCTATTGTTACAATACTCTCACGTTTTCCATCGAATGTGAGTATTCACAAACGAGTTATAATATTCTGTACAATACTGGTTTGTATATGTACTTATACTGTACTAATTCACTGGATGAATACGAGCATGAAGTGGATTTCCTGAATATGTGTACAAAAAATCTAGAACAATATGAATGCTCTAAAAATAATTTAACCTCTTTAGTTAGATATACTAGTTATGTCGAACTTAAGACAGAAACCGTAAAAACTGAAGTTGATTTGCTTCTACAAAAACTAAAAGCTAATGCGAAGACAAGAAATATACAGCTTATAAGTTACTGGCGGAGAAGGATGAAGAAACTGAACAACTTGAACGGAATTTAACTTTTGCAAGATCTGAAAAGACTGACGTTGAAGCAACTCTGGCTCGTTGTGATGATAGATATTATAAAATTTTAAAGATAACATTTACCTCCTTGGAAACTTTAATGCTTGCATAGCTTGTGAAGAAATATTACAAGGTCAAAAGCATCAACTTGTGAAACGTTTGGCATCTTATATTAAAAATTAAAAACCCAAAAATAACAGCACAGTTGTGTAAAACAATTGTTTAAAATATTTTTTTTCTTAAACTATTTGTTCCATTTTCCACTGAGGGGCACTTGGAGTTACTCCATCGACACTGCCTGCCCCGTTTGCCTTACCTGTCAAGCCTGTCAAGCTTCACCTAGGTGTCACAAGTGCCAAGTCCGTCATATGTCACACCTTGCCTGTCCTATGTCACACAAAATGACAGCGTTTTGGGCTCACGTAGACTTCAAGGTCAAAGTGTGCCAGAACCCCGTTGTTATAACTACTTAAGTTGTTACCTCTTGGTAACTAATCACTCCTACGCCATACTAAGCATTTTTAATCCTCTAGTTTTTTTTACAAATTATCCTTTTCCATGTGCAAATTTATACCCTACAACAACAAAATTTTGCTCTCACATTTCCCAAATAAATTAGCATTGTATTTATAACCATGGCAGGCATAAGCACCCTCTAGATATTCCACAACAATGATTCTTTCTCACAATCGTATACCCTTCATATGCTCTTTAACATGGTTCGCTCTTGAGCAGGAAAAGGCAGAGCCAACACGAATTAATTACTAGTTAAAGATTTAATAACACGATATTTCATGTTCCATGGCAATGTAACCCTCAAGGGAGTGGTTGTGTGTTTAATTCAAGACTGAATTCGTGATTTCAAATTGAGTTTTGGTTACAAATAATGTAAAGAGTGGGATCGTTATTCTATACCTGAGTAACTGTAGACCGCAAAATTATCCTTTTTTGTGTGAAGATCTTTATGTCCTTTGGCGTAAATGAAATTTTAATCCCAAGAAAGGCTATGTAACCAAATATTTCAAAAGCCGATGTAAACGAGAGAACTTCACATTAAATACACTTATTTATAAACGGATTACGGACCCAGTTTGAATTACTGCTCTTTGTTGTGGAAATGTGTAATATTACAACAAAGCAAATAAGGCATTACCGGGTTGGTGGCTCATTACTAATTATCTATTGAATAGGGGCTTATAAATATTTATTCGATCTAAACACCTTAACAATTGTATTATTCGAATATAAATTAATGTCAAATCAATGGAAAAATTCCTGAATGCATTAATTGCCTTTTCCTGTTCTCAAATAACTCCAACAAAAGGCGTAATTTGGCAAAAAATGACTGCCCGCATATCTATAATTGAAAATTCTATGCTAAATTGAAGCGCAAAATAAATGCCCAAGGTAATAAAAGAGACACATCATTCACTTCGTTGGGCAGTAATTACCTACACTTTCGACTAAAATTGCAAGCTGTAGTTTTTCCTACCTCTTCAGCCAGTCAAAGACTGCCGCTTTGTTCGTTCAAGTACCTGAGGAACAAAGACGAAACGTAAATCAAAGGGTTTGCCCTGGCATCTTCGTTTTTCCGACTTAAGTTATTTGTAAGTAGAAAAAAAAGCATACTAACCAAATTTACCTTAATGGGATCATACGCATTAACATAGACTGAAGCTCTCCTGTTGATTAGTGATTTGCAGCCGATGGAACTGGACCTTCTGCCTGCCATCAATTCAGGAAAAGCTTGGAAATTGTCAGGCTGCAAACAAACGAAATTAACACGTTATGTGTTAACATATAATATATATGTGCAAACATATAAAGCCCTACTGTATCTTCAATGGAGCACGCTTGTAAATATTATATGGGTGTTTATATACTATACACATGCAAATTACCTTCGTAGGTAGCACTAACGCTTTGAATTATTTTGCTGGCCGTATACTAGGAAGTCTAAATAACAAGAGCAACAGGAATCCATAAATATTTCCACAAGGCTCTTTTATAGCCCGATTTATGAGAAACCGATATGTGCCATAAAGTCGGCTTAAACTTTATGATAATGCGGATTAGTAGATAAGTAATTAAATTTTTGAAATAGTTCCCGAAGCTTTTATCCTGAGGGACTTCTCAGCAACTCCAATCTGCTTTGGGCTTCGAAAGGCGTCCACTTTTTAATCGTGATAAATCACTCTTCAAAACTTTTGAGATCTTAAGAAGTATTTAGGTAGCTGAAAAGGAAAGGAAGTTGGATTATGGGAAAGAACAGCCGAAATTCCCGATTTTTACCTTGTTTTCGGAAGCTCAGCAAAAATAACATTAATTTCCCAAAAGGCGCTTTATTATACCGATGAATTTCGCGAAACGCGGAGTTCCCCAATCAGGGGAATGTTAGCGGGCTTATCTAGACTTTAGCGCTCAAGTTGTTAGGTAAACTTCTGTTTACTATGTAGTAGTGGATGATATGAAATCGATGATGATTGAGATGTAGTAGCACGTGAGTTTTCAATAATCATAAGCAAGAGCTGTTTGAAAGTGTCCACAAAACTAAGCAGAGGTTCAGGTCATGACATTCACGACGACAAAAAACTTAACAATTTTAAGCGGAATAGTCTCGAAAAGACATAAAATAGGCGTCACAACATTGGAAATTTGTATGCTATTAACTTTTATTGATATTAATACAAATGACAAATTGACTAAATTGATTTTCTATTATATTGTTTAACAACAAATGTTGGTATTTTTAAGTTTAACTTCATATTTTCCTCAATAAACCTTATCGGTTTCTTTCTAATAATTGTTCACTTTTTATGACTTGAACAGAGATTTAGTTATTTTCTGTTGGCAAAATTGCAGTTTGCAAACAGAAAGTTAACTTAGTTTAAGTTCATTAACCCCAAGTACAGGTTTGAGAAAAACTGTAGTTGGGGTAAAAATTTTAAATTTATTATCTATAAAAGTACAGTTGGAACTGTTTTGTACATTGTCACGAATATTTTGCTTTCTATCAAAGAGTAGTTTGCATATCAATTTAATTTTGCTGTTGGAAAAAATTTAGTTTGGGCATAGATATATTTTTGCAGTTGGCAAAAGTGCAGTTTGGACATAGATTTAGTTTTTCTGTTGCCAAAACCGCAGTTTGCACCTAGGTTTAATTTAGCAGTCAGTAAAATTGCAGTTGGCACTTTTTTATACATTTTTAGGATTATTTTGCTTTCCATCAAAATGCAGTTTGCACATAAATTAAAATTTGTAGTTTGCAGCTATTGCAGTAAGCACGAGTGCAATTTGCATTTAGATATAATTTTGTAGTTGGCAGAGATGCAGTTTGCAAAGAGATATATTTTTGTATTTAGTAAAGGTGCAGTTTGCACTTAGGTTTAATATATAAGAAAAAGTTCACTTTGCTAATTTATTATTTTTTGCGCAGTTCACCTAAGCGCTGATGGCGTACGGATTTTGGATTTATTGTCAGTAGAATTGCAGTTGATAATTTTTTATACATTTCAAAGGTTATGTTGTTTTCCATCAAAATGCAGTTTGCACATAAATTTAATTTTTCAGATGGTACCTACATTTCTCTTAACAGAAGTTTTTCTTGGCAGAATTTTTTTTCTGTCAATTTCTGACTGTTTTTTTTCTGTCAGTTGTTAGTTCAGGCAATTTGCAATTTTGTCAACTGCCAAGTTGACAAATAGACCAATTGATATAGTTTTGCAGTTGGAAAAACTGCAGTTTGCATATATAAATATATATATTAGCAGTTGGCAAAAGTGCAGTTGGCACATTTAAAATTTTTTGCGCAGTTTTCCTCAAAGCGCAGACAGCGTACGGATTTTAGATTTATTTTCAGTTGCAGGTAGCATTTTTTTCAAATTGCCATCAAAATGCTGTTTGCACATACATTTTATTTTGCAGTTGGTACCTATTGCACTCTTTGCAGTAAACACGAGTGCAGTTTGCGACATAATTTTGCAGTTGGCAGAAATTCATATATTTGTATTTAGTAAAAGTGCAGTTTGCAGTTAGATTTAATTTAGCAGTAAGTAAAAGTGCAGCTTGTACAT
Organism: Taphrorychus bicolor; assembly: GCA_951812265.1. NCBI lineage: Eukaryota > Metazoa > Arthropoda > Insecta > Coleoptera > Curculionidae > Taphrorychus > Taphrorychus bicolor. The sequence continues at coordinate 21,714,811 of OX638307.1, read as the reverse complement.
TTATTTTTTTTGCGCAGTTTTCCTAAAATCGCAGATATGGATTTTAGATTTACTTTCAGTGAAATTACAGTTGGCAATTTTGTATACATTTCTAGGATTATTTTACTTTCTGTAGCTTGCACATATATATATTTTAGCAGATGGCAAAAGAGCTGTTTGGACATTTATTATTTTCTGCGCAGTTTTCCTAAAAGCGCAGATGGCGTACGGATTTTAGATTTATTGTCAGTAAAATTGTAGCTGGCACTTTTTTATACATTTTAAGGATTATTTTGCTTTCCACCAAAATGCAGTTTGCACATAAATTTAATTTTGTAGTTGGCACCTATTGGGTACAATCTCCACTTATACATAATTTAGCAGTTGGCGTAAATGCAGTTTGGACATAGATTTTGTTTTTCCAATGCCAAAACCGCAGTTTTATACTTTACACCGCACTTAGGTTTAATTTAGCAGTTAGTAAAAGTGCAGTTCGCATATTTATTATTTTTTGCGCAGTTTTCTTAGAAGAGCAGTTGGGTAATGATTTTAGATTTATTGTCAGTGAAATTGCACTTTTAGCAGTAAACACGAGTGCAATTTGCGTTTTGTAAAATTTTTCAGTTGGCACAGATGCAGTTTGCAGAGAGACATATTTTCGTACTTAGTAAAAGTGCAGTTTACACTTAGGTTTAATTTAGCGATAAGAAAAATTTCAGTTTGCACATTTATTATTTTTTTGCGCATTTTCTCTAAGCGCAGATGTCGTACGGATTTTAGATTTATTGTCAGTGAAATTGCAGTTGGCACTTTTTTTATACATTTTTAGGATTATTTTGCTTTCCATCAAAATGCAGTTTGCACATAAATTTAATTTTGTAGTTGGCAGCTATTGCAGAAGATCACGAGTGCAATTTGCATTTAGATATAATTTTGGAGCTGGCAGAGATTGCAAAGAGATATATTTTTGTATTTAGTAAAGGTGCAGTTTGCACTTAGGTTTAATTTAGCAATAAGAAAAAGTTTAGTGTGCTCATTTATTAGTTTTTTGCCCAGTTTTCCTAAGCGCTGATAGCGTACGGATTTTGGATTTATTGTCAGTAAAATTGCAGTTGGCACTTTTTTATACATTTTCAAGGTTATGTTGTTTTCCATCAAAATGCAGTTTGGACATAAATTTAATTTTTCAGATGCTACCTACATTTCTCTTAACAGAAGTTTTTCTTGACAGAATTTTTTTTCTGTCAGTTGTTAGTTCAGGCAATTTGCACTTTTGTCAACTGCCAAGTTGACAAATAGACCAATTGATATAGTTTTGCAGTTGGAAAAACTGCAGTTTGCATATATAATTATATATTTTAGCAGTTGGCAAAAGTGCAGTTGGCACATTTAAAATTTTTTGCTCAGTTTTCCTCAAAGCGCAGACAGCGTACGGATTTTAGATTTATTTTCAGTGAAATTGCAGTTAGCATTTTTTTTATACAATTTTAGGATTATTTTGCTTTCCATCAAAATGCTCTTTGCACATAAATTTAATTTTGCAGTTGGTACCTATTGCACTCTTTGCAGTAAACACGAGTGCAGTTTGCGACATAATTTTGCAGTTGGCAGATATTCATATATTTGTATTTAGTAAAAGTGCAGTTTGCAGTTAGATTTAATTTAGCAGTAAGTAAAAGTGCAGCTTGTACATTTGTTATTCTTTTTGCGCAGTTTTCCTAAAATCGCAGATATGGATTTTAGATTTACTTTCAGTGAAATTACAGTTGGCACTTTTGTATACATTTCTAGGATTATTTTGCTTTCCATTAAAAATGCAGTTTGCACATAAATTTAACTTTCCACTTCGCACCTACATCTCTCTTTTCAGTTTACAAGAGGGCCATTTACAATTACAGTATAAAAACTGTAGCTTGCATATATGTATATATATTTTAACAGTTTGCAAAAGAGCTGTTGGACATTTATTATTTTCTGCGCAGTTTTCCTAAAAGGCAGACGGCGTACGGATTTTAGATTTATTTTCAGTAAAATTGTAGGTGTAACTTTTTTATACATTTTAAGGAATATTTTGCTTTCCACCAAAATGCAGTTTGAACATAAAAATACTTTTGTAGTTGGCACCTATTGCACTTTTTGCAGTAAACATGAGTGCAATTTGGATTTGGAAATAATTTTGCAGTTGGCAGAGATGCAGTTTGCAGAGAGATATATTTTCGTACTTAGTAAAAGCGCAGTTTACACTTAGGTTTTATTTAGCATTATGAAAAAGTGCAGTTTGCATATTTATTATTTTGCGCAGTTTTCGTAAGCGCAGATGGCGTACGGATTTTTTATTTTCACTGAAATTGCAGTTGGCACTTTCTTATACTTTTTTTAAGATTATGTTGTCTTCTATCAAAATGCAGTTTGCACATAAATTTAATTTTTCAGTTGGCACCTATATTTCTCTTTGCAGTTGACAAAAGTGCAATTTCCACTTGAACATAGTTTTACAGTTGGAAAAAAAGTAGTTTGCACATAGATATATTTTAACAGTTGACAAAAGTGCAGTTTGGATGTAGATTTAGTTTTTTCATTGCCAAAACCACAGTTTGCAAATAGGTTTAATTCAGCAATTAGTGAAAGTGCAGTTTGCACTTCTACTAACTGCTTTGCGGTACTTATTATTTTTTGCGCAGTTTTCCTAAGAACGCAGATAGCGTACGGATTTTAGATTTATTGTTAGATAAATTGCAGTTGGCCCTTTTTTATACATTTTTAGAATTATTTTCATGAAAATGCAGTTTGCACATGAATTTAATTTTACTGTTGGCATCTATATCTCTCTTTCCAGTTGACAAGAGGGCAGTTTGCACTTACATAGTTTTCCAGTTGCTAAATATAGTTTTGAAGAGAGTCATATTTTCGTGTTTTGTAAAAGCGCAGTTCTCATATGAATTTAGTTCTGTTGTTGGTAGAAGTGCAGTTTGGACATAGATTTAATTCAGCAGTTATGAAATTGCCGTCAACACTGTTTTATAAATTTTCAGAATTATTATGTTTCCGATAATAGTGCAGTTCGCACATACATTTAATTTTGTAGTTGGCACTTATATCTTTCTTTGCAGTTAACACGAGTGCAATTTGCACTTAGATATAAGTTTGCTGTCGGCGAAGACGCAATTTGCAGAGATATATATTTTGTTATTTAGTGAACGTGCAGTTTGCACATAGGCTTAATTCAGCAGTTAGTAAAGTGCAGCTTGCACAACTTTCTGCGCATCTTTAGATTTATTGTTTATGAAATCAGAGTTAGCACTGTTTTATACATTTTCAGAATTATTATATCCAATAATAGTGCAGTTTGCACATACATTTAATTTTGTATTTGGCACCTACATCTCTCTTTCCAGTTTACAAGAGGGCCATTTGCAATTACAGTATAAAAACTGTCTCTTTGCAGTTAACACGAGTGCAATTTGCACTTAGATATAATTTTTCTGTTGGCAAAGATGCAGTTTGCAGAGAGATATCATTTGGTATTTAGTGAAAGGGCAGTTTGCACATAGGTTTAATTCAGCAGTTACTAAAAGTGCATTTTGCACACTTGTTATTTTTGGCGCAGTTTTTCTAAGAACGCAAATGAAGTATTATTAGAATTATTTGCTTTCCATCAAAATGCAGTTTGCACATAAATTTAATTTTTCACTTAGAACTTATATCTCTCTTTCCAGTTTACAAGAGGGCAATTTGCACTTAGATATAGTTTTCCAGTTGCCATAGATAGCTTTGGAGAGAGATATATTTTCGTATTTTGTAAAAGCGCAGTTAGCATATGAGTTTAGTTCTGCTGTTGGTAAAAATGCAGTTTACACATAGATTTAATTCAACACTAAACTTTTGTTAGCACATTTTTTTGCGCATTTTTTAGATTTATTGTTTATGAAATCACAGTTAGCACCGTTTTATACATTTTCAGAATTATTATTGTTCCGATATTAGTGCAGTTTGAATATAATTGACAAACACTTTTGAGTTTTTTCCACACAAACTTCAAAATTTTTCAAATGGATAATTGTTTTCTTTTTATTTGGTGCTTCTATTTCTATATTTTCTTATCATTTTATTATTTTCGTTTTCATTAATCTTCTTTTTTGAGGTTTGAATCTGTTTCTTTTTTATTGATAAGGTTTTCTTGTTATATTTACATTTATTTAAAAATTGTACTTTTACATTCTAAAGTATTTTTAGGGCTTTGAGACCTTGGTCCAATGATATTTCTTCCTGACGTTTTATCTAAAACTGCTCAGTTTTTATTACCTTTTCCGGAAAAGAAATTGATTATTCGCAGAACTATATAAACAAATTAAGTGTTTCAAACTCTGTTTTCCCTATCTTTTTCCGCAAAAAAAAACTTTTTATCTTTGATGATAACCTCACCGACTGACATCTCATTTTCAGCTGCTTTGATCGCAGCAAACCAATCATGTCATCAGATTTTAATTATCTCTGCTTATCCTCTTAGAAACAGGAAAATAATGGAATAAATTCAGCCTGGAAGTGACTTCTGAACTGGCTAATTAAAGGCTTTATATTAATTACAACTGCACAAATTTAAAATGAGATTTAACGTATATTTTTTATAAAAAAAAATCAATAAACTAGCGTGCCTCACGAATTGCACCAATGAACGTATCACCATGAAACATCATTGTTTCACAAAGGCTTTGCTCTTATGTTAAGCAGTTACCAAGTTGAATTTGAATTTATATTTATTACTAGTTTGCTTGCGTGGCGACATTTATTTTTACCAGTGCTTGACAATAAATTCGCGACTATCATTTCTGCATCGAATGTTTCGAGAAAGTTTAATAAAAACTTTGAGCAAATCCTTCATATCTCCTGTCTGAAACTTTTGCCCTCCTCTTAGCGAAGCGCCGGTGAAATATTGATAGCCCCTAAGAACTATCGCATAACCGACGTTTGATTCAATTTCAGAGGGACTCAGTTTGAATAAAACTTTTAAATTTGAGAAGTTGTAACCTTCATCTGAAAAGTTTCTTGGCTATAAATTGTAATTTTATTGGATCCACCAAGCAAGCGAAAATTTGGGAATTGGTGCTTTCGATGCACGAGTCTCCCGCGCCAACACCACATTATTTGCTTAACATCCCGATGGCTAAAGCAATTTTTGACCTAGTTTTCTTGCAAGGATAGTGTTGAATACGAAAGACTGCGATTCCCTATGTGTATTCCAAAAAAAGTGAAATATCTGGGTCGCATGTGGGTTACACGGATTTTCAGAGGAAATAGTAATTTTTCACAGAAGCCTTGGGAAATTGAGGAATATTCAAAGTAGCTTACGAATTTTCAATTTTCTGTACCGAGTAAGTGATGCACACGATATTAATTTGCTCTGTCGAATAATTTCACTCTGAGCTTAAAACAGGCCTTGTTTTGCTACACTTTCCAGAACTAATTAAACACACATTAACTTGTGCATAGGGTGAAATTATTAATTTTCTATATGGCCCATATTTCACGTCCTTACCAAAATGCTATTTTAATTTTCGTGGATTTATAATGTTCTAGAGGAAACTAGTGTTTTGCGGTTTGATTGTAATTAAAATTAATATTAATAGATTAATGGGCTAATCCGCTGTTACATTTCAGACTCTCCCTAGTCTAATCAAGCACTATGGATACATTAGTCTATTAATTATATTACGTTAATTAAAGTCCCCAAATGTGCTTCGAAAGTTATGAAATTAATACCTAGTTCTGTGATTCATGTTCGGTTTCGTACCTGTATTGTACGATAATTTAAATCAATATTGAGTTAAGCACTACTTGAACTTATTGCCTTTGACGGTCGGTGATTCAGTTGTAGCTGGAGAGCATGAATTTATTCATGAACAAAATGAGTAAAATGATTATGGGTATTAGCTCTTGCACATCCTCTTTCTGTTGCCCAAAATAAACCATTTTCTTCCATGACTTAGATAAGGAAAACAACACCTGCGATAAGAAAAAAATTAGTTCGTTTAATATGTCATTTGGTTTGAGTCAACTTTGTTTCACACCGGTTCTGGTTCTGATTGACATAAAAATGGCAGTTTAGCTCATTAGATTGTTGAAAATCATTTGTTCACCAATATTGAAGGCGCAGAAGAAACCTGAAGGGCCTGAGCAGAAAAAAGTAGCAGCTTGTTTAACAGCACGGTCTTAAAAATCTTGAGAAACACAAGCAACTGAATGTTATTATCAAATAGAAACAGAAACCCCAACCCAAAGATGCGCGGCAGGTGAAGCTGTTGAGGATATAAAGAAGAAAAAAAAAGGACCAAGTAAACCGGACAATTTTAAAAAGATATTGAAGACGTAGAAACTGAGAAATTTGAATACCTGAATGGCCTGAGGAGAAAAAGAAGGAACCTGATAAAGTTTAACGCCCCGAGAAGATAGGTAGGCCTGAAAAGGTACTAAAAAAAGGACCAGGAACTCAAGCTTGCAAAACCATAGGGAACTGAAGATGATGGGCAACCTGATGATATTCGCAAATACGAATAAAAGCCAAACACGAAAAGAAGCTCACTGCGGCAGTTAAAACCGTAAGACAAAACTTCAGGAATTGTTGAACTCTCGAAATGTTGTACTAAAGAAGGAACAACCAGTGGAGCCTAAAGAAATAAAAGCAAAAATTAGTTTTCATGAATAAAGCACCCAGACCTGAGATAGCGAAGTCGTTGAAGTAAAAGTTACCGTACAACCCAAAAAAGAAGAAGACGAGATGGTTATAGTTGTTTTGAAGAAACACACAGAGGAAAAAACTTTTGAAAAAACTATCAAAATTAATTTCCCCATGAAAATTAACCTACAGATCCTTAGGAAGATGTCAAGGAAAAACCTACAAAGAAAAAATCAGAAAAAACAGAGAAAGCTATACCTTAAACCGAGGAAATAACAGTCAAAATGTGTGTACTAAAGCTTCAGGTAGAAGAGACCGAAGCAGAAGTTAGAAGGAAAGATTTTCGAAGACCTAGATGCTCGAAAGACACTGAAGAATTCATACTTAAGCAGGGAAAGGCATCTCAAGGAAAAGAAGAGGAGGAGTGTGGTTAAGAAGTATTCCCAAAACTAGAAAACGATATACATTTCGTCCTCACTATCTTTAATAATTTAAGCAAGAGGACTGAAAGACCAAACCACGGAAAGAATCGCCAGATGAAGCTGGATTTACCAAAAACAAAGCATCTATTCCAAAAAAAACTCCACAAGACCCTAAACCCTGATGTTTTCAAAACTGAACCTACTAAGAAACTATTTAAACGCCAGAAGAGTAGTTTTAAGGGAAGAACAACCAGTGGAGCCTGAATAAGTAGATACCAAAATAGTTTTATTGAAGAAAGCAACCAAACTTGAGGAAACAGAAGTGGTTGAAGTAAAAGTTACCGAAAAACCCAAAATAGAAGAAGAGAAGATGGATATGGTTGTTTTGAAGACAAATCCAACAAAGGAAGAAGAAAAAACTCAGGAAAAGACTATCGAAATTAAACCCATTTTTTAGGAAGAAATTCGGGAAAAAGACCGAAGATTCATTCATTTCAAACCGTTTGACTTACGAGTCAAGGAAAATCTGTAATGAAACAGTCAGAAAAACCAGAGAAAGAAACACGTGAAACTGAGAAAATAACCGTCAAAAAGTATGTACTAAAACGAGGAAATAACCATCAAAAAGTATGTACTAAAACTTTATTTAGACCGAAGAAGTTAGAAGGAAAGCTCTACAAACACCTAGATTTTAGAGATAAACTAAAGAATTCATGCCTTTAGCCGGTAAAGGCATCTTAAGGAAAAGAAGAAGAGGAATGTGGTTTAAAGAAAGAAGCACCAGATGAACCATTCCAAGAGAAATTCCACGAGACAAAGACCCTAAATCCTGATGTTTTCAAAACTCAATGTAAGAAAAAAAAATAAGCTCCAGAAGAGTTGTATTAAGGGAAGAACAACCAGTGGAGACTGAATAAATAGAAGCCAAAATAGTTTTATTGAAGAAAGCACCCAAACCTGAGAAAACAGAAGTGGTTGAGGTCAAAGTTACCGAATAACCCAAAAAAGAAGTGGAATGTCTAGTTACACAACTACATTGAAGATGGTTATGGTTGTTTTGAAGACCATTTTTTAGGAAGAAATAGATTCTTTTGGAAAATACCCCAAGGCCGGCGATAAGGGCCCAGATTTCAAGCTGTTTGACTTCCCCTATGTCCTGAGGTTCATAGAAGATTAACCTACAAGTCAAGGAAAAATCTGAAATGAAAGAGAGAAAACCCAGAGCAAGCGAAACGTGAAACTGAGGAAATAACAATTAAAAAGTACTAAGACATTAGGTAGACTAAAGAAGTTAGAAGGAAAGCTCTTCGAACATCTAGATTTTAGAGATAAACTGAGGAATTCATGCTTAAGCCCAGGAAAAAGAAGAAGAGGAATGTGGTTAAGTTCGTCCAGCCAGTGAAGAAATATTGCCAGAACTAGACAACAACAAAGTTTTCTTCTCCACTATCAATGATAACTTAAGCAAGAGGAAGGAAAAACCAAACCAAAGGAAGAAACTCCAGATGAAGCTGCATTTACCGAAAGGAAGGAATCTATTCCAAAAAAACTCCACAAGAACCAGACCCTTAACCCAGAAATCTTCAAGTCTAAACCTAAGAAGAAACTTCAGAAATTGCTGAACTCCCGAAGAGTTGTATTGAAGAAAGGAAAACGAGTGGAGAATGAAGAAATAGAGGCCAAAATAGTTTTATTAAAGAAAGCAGCCAAACCTGAGGAAACAGAAGTGGTTGAAGTCAAAGTTACCGAATAACAAAAAAAAAGTGGAATATCTAGTTGCACAACTACAATGAACATGGCTATGGTTGTTTTCAAGACCATTTTTTAGGAAGAAATAGATTCTTTTGGAAAAAATCCCAAGGCCGGCGATAAGGGCCCAGATTCCAAATTGTTTGACTTCCCCTATGTCCTGAGGTTCATAGAAGATTAACCTATAGCTCAAGGAAAAATCTGAAATGAAAGAGAGAAAACCCAGAGCAAGCGAAACGTGAAACTGAGGAAATAACAATTAAAAAGTACTAAAACATTAGGTAGACTAAAGAAGTTAGAAGGAAGGCTTTTCGAACATCTAGATTTTAGAGAGAAACTGAGGAATTCATGCTTAAGCCCAGGAAAAAGAAGAAGAGGAATGTGGTTAAGTTCGTCCAGCCAGTGAAGAAATATTGCCAGAACTAGACAACAACAAAGTTTTCTTCTCCACTATCAATGATAACTTAAGCAAGAGGAAGGAAAAACCAAACCAAAGGAAGAAACTCCAGATGAGGCTGCGTTTACCGAAAGGAAGGAATCTATTCCAAAAAAACTCCACAAGAACCAGACCCTTAACCCAGAAATCTTCAAGTCTAAACCTAAGAAGAAACTTCAGAAATTGCTGAACTCCCGAAGAGTTGTATTGAAGAAAAGAAAACGAGTGGAGAATGAAGAAATAGATGCCAAAATAGTTTTATTGAAGAAAGCAGCCAAACCTGGGGAAGCGAAATTGGTTGAAGTGGAAGTTACTGTACAACAGAAAAAAAAAGAAGGGAGAATGGTTATGGTTTTTTGAAGAAACATCTAAAAAAGGAAGAATAAAAAAGCTCCGGAACAAACTATCAAAAATAAAACCCCTTTTACAGGAAGAAATAAATACTTCTGGAATGGAACCGAAACCCGGCCTTGTGGGTCCTACCATTTCCCCATGACCATTAACCTACAAACCCTGAGGAAAAGGTCAAGGAAGAACATGTAAAGAAAAAGTCAGAAAATCCAGAGAAAGCGATACTGAACTAAAACCGAGAGAATAATCATCAAAATGTGTGCTCTAAAGCTCCGGCTAGAAGAAACCGAAGAAAAAGTTAGAAGGAAAGCTCCTCGAGCACCTAGACCCTACAAAGAACCTGAGGAATTCAAGTTAAACCCTGTTAAGAGACATCAAAAGGAAAAAAGGAGAATGTGGGTAAGTTTGCCCACCTAGTGATATCTCAGAAAATAAAAGAAATATTTCCAAAACCAAACAACAATGTAGATTTCGTTACCATAATTGATGACTTAGAGGAGAGGAAGGAATGGCCAAAACAAAAGAGGACGCTTCAGATTAAGCTGCGCTTTTCGAAAATAGGAGTATGTTTCAAAGGAAACTCTGCAAGAAGAAGAAGACCCCAAGCGCTGCTGACAACTTAAACCTAAGAAGAAACTCCACGAATAGTTGGACTCCCGAAAATTTGCATCAAAGAAAAAAACAACAAGTGGAATCTAGAGAAATTAAATGCCAAAATAGTTTTCTTGAAGAAAGCACCCAAAGCTGAGGAGGCAGAAGTGGTTGAAGTAAAAGTTACTGTACAACTCAAAGAAGAAGATGAGGAGATTATTGAGGAAATGTCATTATTGCAAAGAAACGAGATATAAATCCGAAAAAAAAGAAACATTTTTGTAGATCTAAATATAGGGAGTGAAAAACCACTTCCAAACGGGTCTGTAGAAGAAGCAACCGAAGGAAAGTCCATGGCAATGCCCGAGTTGGAAGGAACCAAAATTCAGGAATTTCCAACCGAACAAAACAGAACGAGAGATAGAGAGACCTATTAAAGTTGACGGTTTGAGGAAAGAACAAAGTGAGAGCAACAAATTGAGAAAAAGGCATAAGAGGAATAGCCAGATATAGCTTGACAAGGTGTCTGAGAGGGACGAGTAACTTTTAAAAGGATCCTCCTCCCTCTCAAATTTCTGTAAATTTTGTAAGGTGTTGGCTTCTGAGGATATTTTAATTATTACTTTTAAGTCAATTTGGTGGAAATCGCAAAGGAGAAAAAAAGAATGAGTTGTTGATGGAAATTGCTTCTGTCTTCCTTTGTCTGGACATCTATTCTGGCGTTTCATCTCCATTGAAAGAAAGCCTTTTGTTACATGGGTTTACAAACCTGGTACTTCTGGTTAAGAGTGAATTGAGAAATTTTTCCATTTCTGCTACCTGCAATCGAGTCATCAACTGTATTTATGTTTTTAGTTAAAATGGAATGTTTTTCTGAGATTTTGTACTGACACTCGCGAACCCCACAATCGCCTCTATGTGTGTCTAGATAATGAAGATCCAGCGATTTGAATAAGGCTTTTGACTGTGTTCGTCACGAGACTCTGTTGCTGAAGGTTGAGCGCTATGGACTCAGAAGCAGCATTTTGGAATAGTTTAGATTCTTTCAGGTTTTGCTTTCAAATGCACTATTGAAAACACTAACTACCCATGTTAGCAAAACCACCGTTTGAATAGTTTTACCCCTTCCTCAATGGGCGTTATCGAGCAAAACGGTGCCGGTATATTCTTTTCCTTTATACTTTCACTGTATTTCTGTCTATCTGTTTTGCCTAAATGCAGTAAAACATCATAATTGACAAACGAACGTAACAACAATTATCTTAATTTACTTTACCACCTCGTAGAGGTCTCTAGCAGAAACAGATTACAAATTTGTCACATCTGCTCACGATATTAGCCTTAATCGAATTTGGGTTTATAAACTTACGGTTCACTAAGTTCGCAGTTTGTGACATCTAAACATTTCTGCTTTTGGCTTGCTATTTCTGAGAATTTAGAAACTTTGTAGCTGCCATTAGAACTACTGTTCAATGGCTTAATTTAGGTTAATATTTTGGATTGTCCTTTAACAGATATGCCTAGGAATACCTGATTTTTGTTCGTAATTTTTTAGCCGTTTACTATCCAATTTATTTCCCGTCTTGTAAAATAGTAAAAAGTCCTTTAGCTGATTTCCCATTAAGTCTGTCTCGCGACCGAAAACTCAACAAAATCTCATATTTGCTGAAGGGATTATCGCCTTCACACAACCATCGTGTGATATTACCGGAATCAAATAATTTTTTTCTATGCCTCAGCACTCCATGTAAAACAATTTATATAACAAATAATCCCGCATTTCGTATTCCCGCAGCAACTTTTTATGCCAACCAACAATTAGCACCATTTAGTGGACAGTGATTAATTGCGAGTTGGCGGTACCTTTCAACAAGTGCTTTTAATGGAAATTACACTCAATATATTTCCAAGTTGTTTACCGAAGCCCAGCCTACGTTTTGCATAACTGTCACAACCTTAGGACATTTCATGTTTATGAAAATGGTTAGAGCCGGAAGATGTCAAGAAACTTCCTACGGAATGCATGGCAAAAAGGAAGAATTAATGTTATTCAAATAACATGCTGCTAATTGTAAGACTCCCTCCCCACGTCCGTCTATATTAGAATAAAGGATGCGGCGTGGAGGAGAATTTGTAACACTGAAAAAAAGTTTTTAGCCATTAATACCCGCAATCAATTTCCTATATATGATGAGCACTATTAATTTGGGTATTAGTAAGTAGTAGAGGGAAAACCGCCAACCTAATTATCCCTTATTGGAACGTAACTTAATATCACTCAAGTCCTTTCATGTAATCAGTTAACGCACCGGTTTTGAGTGTTCACCTCATCAGGACCGACAAATCGAAGCTTGAACGTAATGTAAACATTCCTCCATTACCAATTTATTTGAGTAAAATACCTTTTTGCAGTCTACAAGTTCAAGTTGAAGCGATCAGGCAGTAGTGTAGCTGTGCAGGCACTAGACCACATTGACACTCCCTTTAGGGCCTCAAGACCAAAAATTGTAATTAGCACGAATAGCCCCCCCCCGCTTCAACATAAACATGGCCTAATATTTTAAGTTGGCAATATATGCCGAGGCTTTGTAAATACACAGCGTCTTCCCAGAGATTTCTTGCACAACACATAAAAGAAGCCTCATTAGTGTTGATTGCAGCATCTTGGCTGCAACGGAGTCTACTTTGCGGAGATCTCTAAAAAACTAATTAGGCCACCCAGACACAGATTTAAGTGGAACACGTCAGAAAGGTAAAAGACAACTTTTCATGAAAACCCTCTTGAAATGTGTGTGAGGCTGCCAGCAATCTAAAGGTGAAGACGCAATTCAAGGCAAATAGCTAACCCAGGCTATCTGTAACATTTTCTCTGGAGGTGTATCGGAAATTGATATCCCTTCTCAGATTGCGACCTTGTATAGTGGCTTTTTGCAGGTGTGTTCGGCGAGTAATGGATATTTGAGGAGCACAAAACGGTATGTGTAGTTTTTATTATCGTAAAATTGAGTTTTAGGTGAAAAGGGGAATAATCTCGACACAAATAGTTCCACTGAATAAACTTTTAAACGAAATTATTTCACTGCGGTAATTTGAGTGTACGCTGGTGCAAAACAAGTTTTCAAATAACGATCCCTTTGAAATAGTTTTTCTAGCGCCTAAGGAAATAAATAGCCACATTTTCAATGGCAACAAATTTTAATATTATCTGTTTGCAGAAAATTACGACAGGCGGGATTTTAATGTGTTTCTCAAATTGAATCCCGCTCCTCTCCAACAAGCCACCCTAAAAGCGAATAAACACTTTGGATTTGTATCATTTAAATAAGACAGCAAACACACTTAGTTATTGTGCGAATATTGATTTACTACCGTCGTAAAGTATGTTACGCTTGATACCGAGTAGTAGGATTTTTTCAGCAATAAATTATACTTAGTATGACGGCACAAATTCTGTAATATGCTTCCAGTGCTGCAGTATTTCAGCCTTATTATGGAGGCCGTCGCAATTTACGATTTCGTTGTTGAAACAGTGCAAATTCTTAACCTCAAATATTTTGCAAAAAAACTGTTACTCCTTTGCATATATAAACGAACGAATCATATTCTAAAAATGCATATGGATCTAGTGAACAATAAATCGGTTTCAACTGTAAATTGCTGCGTAAAGAAAAAAGACAGTGTTAACTGAATACAACTTTTTCGTCGTTTTACCTAGATCCAACCAAAACTCTTACTTCTGAGTTACTTAGGGATATACTTAGTTACCAACAAAAATGATCCACATTTAAAAAAAAAACTGCAAAAGCCAGGCCGGTCTTATTTAATTTGACAAACCTTGTGAGTTTTTAATGATATACAAACTGCAGAATGTTACTTAGGTTAACCAAAACTTGATACTTTTATTTCAAATCTGCAGAAAAGCTCAAGAAATAGGGAAGTTTGCAAACTGCACTAATGCTAACTTCAAAGTGAAACAATGTATCACTGACGCAAACTGCTTAAACAAGTTGACATGATTGCATTCAGAGTGCAAACACTATAAAAAGCGTGGCAAAAAAGGTTTTAGTTTAAGTTAAAACAGTTTGGAGAAAACTGCAAAAAGTGAGTTCTGCGAACCATTTTGCAACTGAAATATGAAATTTAATTTTTACAATTTTGCTTTATGCTAGAAAAATATATCGAATTTATTTTTTTTACGAATAAACTTTACCAATTTAAAAGCTGAAACTGTAGCCTTATATTAAAACAGAATACTGCTGAGGACCAAACCAATTATTCAGTTTACAGTTTGAGTGATCTGTAACTGCAAAAAGTTTTCTTGCAAACTGCAGTAGTATAAAAATTTCAATAATATGATAGTTTTAACATTTTTTTTTAATCCAGCAGTTTGCAAGAAACTGCGGCAAGACGCAGTTTGCAGTTTATAAAATTGCTATTGCTATGCAGATCATATAATTTTTTTAGAAAATTGTAATAATTCTAGTAAAGAAAGAACTAAAATAAAATACTGTAATATAAAATAATTTGATTCTACTGCAGCAATTTACAAGAAACTAACTCAAACTGAGCAATCTACAGTTGCATATTACAAATTTATGATGTCACCTAGCCCATCCTGCATCTTAAAATATTTGAAAATCTGTAATAAACTAACACCTCAATCAATGTTTATATATATCTTGCAGTTCACAAGCAGTTTGTGGAGCCCTCGTGGTTTATCGCTAGTATGTTTTAAATTATTAGTAATTAAAGCGTAGGTTAGGAAACTTCTATTATCAAGCAGTTTTCACGCAGTTTTTACTGCCTACGGCTTTGTTTACATTAAATGCAAAACTGAGGGCTTGCAAAAAAAACTACTAATGCAGACTGCACGCCTGAACTAATGGAAGCTTTAATTCAAAGTTAAAATTTAAAAAATTACGGTATAATTCACCGTATTCAGTAAATTAATATCTTGCAGTTTACATACTTATTAATTTGTAAACTACAGGTTATGCCTCAGTTGGCACAACTTTCAGTGCGCCAGTTATAAATAAAATGTTTATAATTTAGGTTTGTAAATTGATATAACTATGCAGTTTAAATCAAATTCTTCCGCAGTTTGCACTAAACTGATAGAAGTTGCAGTTGGCATTCAGTATAAAAAGTGATGCTGTAATTCAAAGTAGTAATATAAAAAAATTTGATTTCACGTTTGCAGTTTGCAAGAAAATTATACACAAAGTGAACAGTATACAGTTGCAGATTACAAATTAATGGTGTCACGTAGCCTATCGTGCACTTTAAAATATTTTTAAATCTGAACTAAATTTACTCACAACACCTTAATCATTGATTTTATATATCTTCCAGTTCACACTCATATTCTTCCGCAGTTTGTACTAAACTAATAAAAATTGCAGTTTGCATTCAGTATACAAATTTATGGTGTCAATTAACGTGGTAAGGTAAAGAAATATTGATTTCACTTCAGGAGTTTGCAAGAAAATTACACAAACTGAACAGTATACAGTTGCAGATTACAAATTTATAGTGTCACCTAGACCACCGCGCATCTTAAAATATTTTTAAATCTGTAATAAATTCACTAAAAACACCTTAATCATTGATTTTATATATCTTGAAGTTCACAATCAAATTCTTCCGCAGTTAGCACTAAACTAATGGAAATTGCAGTTTGCATTCAGTATAAAAACTTATGGTGTCAATCAACGTAGAAAGGTAAAAAAAATTATTACACTTCAGCAGTTTGCAACAAAGTTACACAAACTGAACAGTATACAGCATTTGCAGATTACAAATTAATGGTGTCATGTAGCCAATCGTGCACCTTAAAATATTTTTAAATCTGAACTAAATTTACTCACAACACCTTAATCATTAATTTTATATATCTTCCAGTTCACACTCAAATTCTTCCGGAGTTTGTACTAAACTAATAAAAATTGCAGTTTGCATTCAGTATACAAATTAATGGTGTCAATCAACGTGGTAAGGTAAAGAAAAATTGATTTCACTTCAGGAGTTTGCAAGAAAATTACACAAACTGAACAGTATACAGTTGCAGATTACAAATTTATAGTGTCAACTAGACCACCGCGCATCTTAAAATATTTTTAAATCTGTACTAAATTCATTCAAAACACCTTAATCATTGATTTTATATATCTTCCAGTTCACACTCAAATTCTTCCGGAGTTTGTACTAAACTAATAAAAATTGCAGTTTGCGTTCAGTATACAAATTTATGGTGTCAATCAACGTGGTAAGGTAAAGAAAAATTTATTTCACTTCAGGAGTTTGCAAGAAAATTACACAAACTGAACAGTATACAGTTGCAGATTACAAATTTATAGTGTCACCTAGACCACCGCGCATCTTAAAATATTTTTAAATCTGTACTAAATTCACTCAAAACACCTTAATCATTGATTTTATATATCTTGCAGTTCACAATCAAATTCTTCCACGGTTTGTACTAAACTAATAAAAATTTCAGTTTGCATTCAGTATATAAATTTATGGTGTCAATCAACGTGGTAAGGTAAAGAAATATTGATTTCACTTCAGGAGTTTGCAAGAAAATTACACAAACTGAACAGTATACAGTTGCAGATTACAAATTTATAGTGTCATCTAGACCACCGCGCATCTTAAAATATTTTTAAATCTGTACTAAATTCACTCAAAACACCTTAATCATTGATTTTATATATCTTGCAGTTCACAATCAAATTCTTCCGCAGTTTGCACTAAACTAATAGAAATTGCAGTTTGCATTCAGTATAAAAATTTATGGTGTCAATCAACGTGGTAAGGTAAAAAAAATTATTTCACTTCAGCAGTTTGCAAGAAAGTTACACAAACTGAACCGTATACAGTTACAGATTAGAAATTAGTGGTGTCACGTAGCCCATCGTGCACCTTAAAATATTTTTAAATCTGAACTAAATTCACTCAAAACACCCTAATCATTGATTTTATATATCTTGCAGTTCACAATCAAATTCTTCCGCAGTTTGCCCTAAACTAATAGAAATTGCAGTTTGCATTCAGTATAAAAACTTATGGTGTCAATCAACGTAGAAAGGTAAAGAAAAATTTATTTCACTTCAGGAGTTTGCAAGAAAATTACACAAACTGAACAGTATACAGTTGCAGATTACAAATTTATAGTGTCACCTAGACCACCGCGCATCTTAAAATATTTTTAAATCTGTACTAAATTCATTCAAAACACCTTAATCATTGATTTTATATATCTTGCAGTTCACAATCAAATTCTTCCGCAGTTTGCACTAAACTAATAGAAATTGCAGTTTGCATTCAGTATAAAAATGTATGGTGTCAATCAACGTGGTAAGGTAAAAAAAATTATTTCACGTCAGCAGTTTGCAACAAAGTTACACAAACTGAACAGTATACAGTTGCAGATTACAAATTAATGGTGTCATGTAGCCAATCGTGCACCTTAAAATATTTTTAAATCTGAACTAAATTTACTCACAAACCTTAATCATTGATTTTATATATCTTCCAGTTCACACTCAAATTCTTCCGGAGTTTGTACTAAACTAATAAAAATTGCAGTTTGCGTTCAGTATACAAATTTATGGTGTCAATCAACGTGGTAAGGTAAAGAAAAATTTATTTCACTTCAGGAATTTGCAAGAAAATTACACAAACTGAACAGTATACAGTAGCAGATTACAAATTTATGGTGTCACCTAGACCACCGCGCATCTTAAAATATTTTTAAATCTGTACTAAATTCACTCAAAACACTTTAATCATTGATTTTATATATCTTGCAGTTCACAATCATATTCTTCCGCAGTTTGCACTAAACTAATAGAAATTGCAGTTTGCATTCAGTATAAAAATTTATGATGTCAATCAACGTAGTAAGGTAAAAAAAATGATTTCACTTCAGCAGTTTGCAAGAAAGTTACACAAACTCAACAGTATACAGTAGCAGATTACAAATTTATGGTGTCACCTAGCCCACCGTGCATCATAAAATATTTTTAAATCTCTACTGAATTCACTCAAAACACCTTAATCATTGATTTTATATTTCTGACAGTTCACACTCAAATTCTTCCGCAGTTTACACTAAACTAATAGAAATTGCAGTTTGCATTCAGTATAAAAATGTATGGTGTCAATCAACGTAGTAAGGTAAAAAAAAATTGATTTCACTTCAGCAGTTTGCAAGAAAGTTACACAAACTGAAGAGTATACAGTTGCAGATTACAAATTAATGGTGTCACGTAGCCCATCGTGCACCTTAAAATATTTTTAAATCTGTACTAAATTCACTCAAAACACCTCAATCATTGATTTTATATATCTTGCAGTTCACAAGCATTTTTTTTTCAACAGTACCACCAGTTTGAGGAGCCGTCTTGGGTTATGTCTTAAATTATTAGTAATTAGAGCGTAGGTTAGGAAACTTCTATTGCCAATCAGTTTACATGCAGTTTTTGCTGCCTACAGCAAAAACTGCATTTTTTTTGTTTACATTAAAAGCAAAACTGCAGTTGAGAAATATTTAATAATATTGAAATTTGGATACGGGTTAGTTCTTACTAACGCAGTTTGCAAGCTTTGACTAATGAATTCAAAGTCAAAGTTTAAAAAATTAGGGAATAATTTAGCATATCCAGTAAATTATCATCTTGCAGTTTACATATTTGTTGTTTCTAAACTACAGGTTTTGCCTCGGTTGGCGCCACATTCAGTGCGCTAGTTATAAATAAACTGTTTATGACTAAATTTTGTAAACTGATGTAACTATACAGTTTAAAACAAATTCTTCCGCAGTTTGCTCTAAACTAATAAAAGTTGCAGTTGGCATTCAGTATAAAAATGTATGGTGTCAATCAACGTAATAATGTAAAAAAAAATATTTGGTTTCACTTCAGCAGCTTGCACAAACTGAACAGTATACAGTTGCAGTACTAATGCAGTATATTAAAACTATGCAGTTTAAACCAAATTCTTCAATCTTATAAACAAAAAAAAATACAAGGACAGTCTAACTGCACAGCAATGCCAGTTTTACAAAGCTTTTCTCACAACAATTTTTTACTTAAGTAATTGAGTTTATAAACTGGGCATTTTATGATTGTTGACTAAAAGATGCGCGCACAAAAAAAAAACATGTGAAGAAAAAGAACTTGCAAACTGCAGATTGCTTAAACAGAAAAATTTTGTTGCTTAAGGTTTAAAACAGTTTACAAAAATTATATGAGAAATTTTCTCTAAAATGGCGTGCTTCCTGCAAACTACAAGCTTCATGTAATTAATATAATATCAAAACAATATAATAATAATAATAATAATAATAACAACAAAAAACAATATTTTGCATTGTACAAAAATGGAAACTGCAGTTTGTGTTTGCACTTTATTAATCTTAGTAAATATTTTAATTAAGGGATATTGCTTTAGCTCGCCTAGTTGCTTAACTAAACTTGCAAACTGTACAAAAAAGCAAAATTTCAAAGTGGAATTAGACTAAAATTAACTAAATTCTCGGCTAATATAAAGCAAAATTTTATTACTAATTTATGGACCTTCGCAAATTGTCGTTCGCTACTACCCTAAAACGGTCCAAAGATGATCTTATTTTAAAGAGTATAATCAGCTCCGGAGTTAAACGAGTCGGAATTAAAATAAGCTGCTTTAACGGTTGCTAAATTACACTCGCGTTTCGAAATTTAATATTCTTTTAATGATAAAGTAGCAATTCTCAAATTAAACCTCCAAGAGTTTAAAGGCAACTACCAGCGTGCGAAATTGTGTGTTTTTCCCGACACCACATAATCACAAGCTAATATTTTTCTATGCAAATAAAAAGTTTATTTTGCGGACCTCTGACCGAGTTTCCATTTCAAATTTGCGGCAGGAGGATCTAAAAATGGATTCTGTGTTTGTAGTAGCGTAAAAAGCTATTTTAAACTCGCCAATTTTTATTCGGTTAGTTGTTTGGAAAAATTTCGCAAAATGGGTTCTAATTCGCTGTAGTTTTCTAAGTAAAGTGCGTGCAGTGCAAACTCTAAATAATCTAATATATGAGAATAAAATAATTCTGCTTTCAGCTTCAGATGCCCCGCGCAAAAAGTTTTGAACTTTAAAAGTGACTATAAGTATTTTGCTTTGTACAAAAAAAAACTTTTTTAATTTTTTAGGTGTACGGAAAATGATTTCAAGCATTATAAGCGGTAAAAAATTTTTTTAAAAATTTTTTGGTTATATCGGAGCATCATCATCTGAAGCACGTTCTCGTGATTACCTTCAGCCATAAAGAGACTTGTGCTATAGCCGACGCCCACAGAAAGACTGAAAGAACCGACGGAGGGAACTAGCGCAAACTCAAACCATCGATTACAGCGAGCACGTGCTCCACGAAGAATTGAGATATTTTCATGATTTTACGCATAATTCCCCATACCCCTTTTCGCGGTTAAAAACTTTCGGATCATTAAAGTTTTTTCAAAAAAGTTCCGACCATGTCCAGAGTCACGGTTCATTTGAAAGCGCGACGCTTTTAGCATTTAATTACACCCCTTAATCACTGGAAGTGCTCAACTGCTGCTATATGTCAAAAAAAAACTTTGCCTGAGAGGTATTATTTAGTTTTGAATTTATTTTTTATACTAAAGTTGGACTAACCATTATAGAATACTAAACTATTTGAAAGTTAGTACGAGTCACTAGGCTTTTAAAATATTTTTAATGAATTTTTGACTCCAACTGTAAATGACCAGTCAGGTGAAAAATACAATTTAAATTAAAAAGAAATTATAGGAGTTTTAAAGGATAAAAGGGGTACTTTTTGGATAAAACTTTGCAGTGATCTAGCCTGTAGACAAAATATAAAATTTGTGCTCAGAAATATTTGATTAAGAAATTTGAAAACTCTCTCCCGGCCCTAATCGCTCTTATTGTAAAAGCAATGTTACTTATCTCAAAACTTATAAGCGTGTGGAATTACTTTTTGTCCTCGGTGGCACTGAGAGAATACATATATACAAAATATGAACCATTAAATTATTGCGTTTTTATATTTCTGCGACAAAAGTTTTAAAACTCTTGGCCTTCATCG
The DNA here is from genome assembly GCA_951812265.1 of Taphrorychus bicolor. NCBI lineage: Eukaryota > Metazoa > Arthropoda > Insecta > Coleoptera > Curculionidae > Taphrorychus > Taphrorychus bicolor. The sequence continues at coordinate 21,693,500 of OX638307.1, read as the reverse complement.
TTGTGAATGTGCGTGTGAATTTACGTCACTAAAGAAAAAATCAGATTAAGGACAAAGCAAAGCAAAACGTGGCTTAGTGTCACTATAAAAAAGTAGCTGTGCATAGGAACTGAACTTTTAAGAGATCTTGAGCAGATTTAGTTTAAAGACATGTTAAATTACATAATTTTCTCCACAATGTTTATTAAATTCGAAAACTCCCGGTCCTAATCGCTCTCATTATAGAAGCAGTGTTGTTACTTATCTGATAACTTATAAGCTTGCAGAATTATTTTGTGTCCTCTATAGCAATGACAGAATACATATGTACAAAATATGAGCCACTAAATTATTGCGTTTATATATTTCTATCTACAAAAAAAGTTTTAAAACTCTTGGCTTCATCGTTGTGAATGTGCTTTTAATTTACGTCACTAAACAAATAATAAGATTAAGGACAAAGAAAAGCAAAATGTGACTTGGTTCCGCTAGAAAAAATATCTGTCCCGCTAGAAAAAATATCTGAGCATAAGAACTAAACAGTTAAGAGACCCTGAGCAGATCTAGTTTGCAGACAAGTTAAATTTGACAATTTTCCCCATAATTTTTATGAAATTCGAAAACTCCCTGCCCTAATCGCTTTCATTAGAGAAGCAGTGTTGTTTACTTATCTGATAACTTATAAGCTTGTAGAATTATTTTCTGTCCTCTATGGCACTGACAGAATACATATATACATAATATGAACAAATAAATTTTTACATTTTCATATTTCTCTCTAAACAAAAGTTTTAAAACTCCTGACCTTCATCGTTGTGAATGCGCTTTTAATTTACGTCCCTAAGAAATAATCAGGTTAAGGACAAAGAAAAGCAAAAACGTGGCTTAGTTTCACTAGAGAATATACCTGTGCATAGGAACTGATCTTTTAAGAGATCTTGAGCAGCTCTAGTTTACAGACAAGTTAAATTACATAATTTTCTCCATAATTTTTATGAAACTCTAAAACTCCTGACTCTGAACGCCCTCATTATAGATGCAATGTTGATATTTATCTGATGACTTGAAAACCTGTGGAATTATAATATGCCTTCTAGGTCACATAATACGTACAGGGTGTTCCAAGCAGTATTATCCTATACTTTGCTAATTGTAATTTTATTCAAAACAAAATTTTTCTACCGAATATTATACATTTACGTTCTTAATACCTATATGAAATTACTCTCAAATATACATCTCCATCTCTAGAAACTTGCACCCATCTTCTAGTTTGTAGATTACAGGCACAATTGGGGTCGAAAACATTTGATTCAAAAACTCGGAAACTCCCAGCCCTACTAGCTCTTATTATGGAAGCAAGGTTGTTACTTTTCTGATATTTTGTGAATTTATGGTTACTGACTTTTTTTTGGTTTATAAATTCAAAAACTCCCGGCCTTATTTTATCTCATTATAGAAACAATGTTGCTACATATCTGATATGTTGTGAGCTTGGAGGATTATAATCTGCCCTTTAGGGCACTCGGAGAATACGACATATCAACTACTTCGTTAGTGCTCACTGCTTTGAATTTGTTTTATTTTATTTATTCCGCTAGAGAAGATATCAGTTTAAGCACAAAAACATGGTTAACATAGTATGAAAAACTCAGGACTTTTCAAGACACCTTGAGCTGATTCAGTTTGATATAATTTTTAAATCGGGGTTTGATAGTTATTGTTAGAAAATTCGAAAACTCCCGGCTTTAATCGATTTCCTTAGAGAAGCAATTTTAATATTTTACTGATATCTTGTGAGCTTGTAGAAATAAAATCTGTCGTCTGAGACAATGTCAGAATACATACGGGGAGGCCTATTTATAACTATCTACCACGTTTCTCTTTCAACTAACCATATGTATCGAAATGATCTCGAACACGTTACAACCTGAAACAGTTCCAACCATCTAACCTGACAGGAAGGGCATTTTGCTGCAAAGCAAATTGGTTAAGTGAAAGCGTTTTAAATTTACTCATTTCCAAAGGTTAAGTTAGGGTGTTGAAACTGCTCAAAAATGTGTTTTCCTTAAAAATGAAAGTTGACGTGTCTGAGTTATTTTCTATGTATATACACAATTAGAGGAAAAACTTAATAGTTCTTTTCGATGGGCTACCTTCTATATAACAAATATGAACTACTAAATTAGTGCATCTTTAAATTTATATCTGCAACAAAAATTCAAAACACTCTTGGTCCAATTCAAAGGATAATTATAAACAAAACATGAACTATTAAATTAGTATTTTTTAGCTTTCTCTCTACAACACAAATTTAGGGATTATTGGTATTCATTTCCTTGAATTTGTTTCTTAATTAATACCAAAAGAAACAAATCGATTTAAGAACCAAAGTAGCAAAAACATTTAGCGTCTTCAAAGAAATATAATTGCTCACAGGATCTGACTTTTCAAAGCAAATTGAGCTGATATAGTTTGATGGAATTATAAAATCTGATTTTTTTTTTCACAAACTCGGAAAGTCTTAGTGTATTTTTAGACTTCTCTCTTAAGCTTAAGGACTCCTGCCCTTTATCGTTATTTAACTTACATCATTACCGAATAAATCAGCTTTAGATCAAAGGAAGACAAAAACATGCTTTAGATTTTCTCTGAAGCAAAAGTTTAAAAACTCGTGGCTGGCATATTTCGAATTATTTTTTTCTAATTTATATCATTAAAAAGAAAAGTCAACTTAAGGTCAAACAAAAACAAAAGTTGGCTTAGTCTCATTAGAGAAAGATAGCTGTACTCAGGATCGGACTTTTCAAGAGACCTTAACTTGATATTGTTTTCAGACAGCAGGCACAAAGTTATATAGTTTGGGATCGAAAAGTTAATACATTCGAAAACAACCGACCTTAATCGCTCTCAATAGAGAATCAATATTGCCACTTATCTAATACCTTTAGAGCAGTCAAGGAACACATATGTACGAAATATAAACGACTGAATTTGTGTATATTTAGACTTGTAAGTTTGGAAACTGACCCTTATTAGTCTGAATTCGCTTCTTTTAACTATAAAAGGAAAGAAGTATATATTTTTGGCAATAAAGTTTTGGTTCTTATATGTATAGCCTTGATGGTAAATGGGGTATTTGAAGTTTTGAGATCTGCTGGATTTTGAGTATTTCCACAAACCGCCTCCTAATTAGAGATATGGTGTTTAAAACAATTTACCAATAATCACTATTTGAGGGCCAATTTCGTAGCATAAGTTGATCGCACAATTACCGCAAATAAAATAGAATAAAAGAATAAACTATAGGATAATCGGAGGTATTGGTGTATTTGAAAACTCCTGATCCTTATCGCTCTGATTAATAAAGCAGTACTGCGGCTTATCTGTTGTCTTTTTAAATGGTAAGACCTGTAAAGTTCGTCATTTGTAAGTAGGTATTTGACTGACGCCTGTCCATCTACCAACAGCTTATTTTCATATTCTTTTATTTCATTCTTTTGTTTTAAAACATAGAAAATATTTGATGTTAATAGTGCAGAATAAAAGAGCTCGAGAGAAGCGCGGGCGGCACTTCACAATTACTTAGAAGCAAAAAGTTATTATCAAAAAGGATTATTAAAAACATTCAAACTTTACAGTTTCTGAGAAGGCAGTGATATAAAAGCTTTGGAGGGTAAAGGAAGCAGCAGCGAAAAATTCGTTGGGAATAATAATATGGAAGATAAAATATTTGGACACAAGGTTATTTTAGAAAGTAAATGGAAGGAAATTCTAAATTCGAAAACTCTTGACCCTAGCAGCTCTGATTACTTAGGCAACATTGCAGCTTGTTTAATATTTTGTGAGCTTTTGGATTATGGTATGTTCTAGGACATCTGAAAAATAAATAAATAACTTGAAAAAGACAAAATGGGTTTCCTGGAATATGCCTAAAATTTTAACGGGATAATATAAAGTTTTAAATTTCCTAGCTTTTGTATAACTCAATCTACAATAAACCTCCAAATTAATTTTTTGTACATCAATATTACCAGTTGTCTAGGACACTACTTTGTTCAATTAGTAACTTCATTCATTTTACGAGTCTCGTCCAAGATAAATTGATAATTTAGTTTAGGGGTTTTTGTCCATCTCCTAAAGCTCTACTCCCACTCTAGGGCCACAAAATTAATATATCCGAATCTGCAGCGCCTGAGTCACGTAATATACTTGTTAGTTCTAAAAATAGGAACCAATTCCCGAGTTCTGAGCATAGCGAACAAATAGAAAATGATTAAGAAGAAACGAGAAACTAGATCACCAATGCTAAAACTATGGTTGAAATTCACCGAAGAACAAGCGTTTCCAGAAAATGTAAGAAAAAGACTTGAGGAAAGCTCAGATTCTGAAAGCGGTATATCACAATTTCTTAAAGGCAAGAAGTTATTACCCAAAGGATTATTAAAAACATTCATACCTTTACAGGTTCTGAGAAGGCAGTGATATAATAGCTTTGGAGGGTAGAGGAAGCAGCAGCAATAAATTCATTGAGAATGATGTTATGGAAGATAAAATATTTGGGCACAAGTTTATTTTAGGAAGGAATTAAAAAATTCAAAATCTCTTGACCCTAATTGCTCTGATTACTGAAGCAACATTGCAACTTATTTAATATTTTGTGAGCTCGTAGGCTATTGTTTGCTATAGGACATCTGAAAAATACATGAATTACACGAAAAAGAAAAAATGGGTTTACTGGAATATTCCTGATATGTTAACACAATACTATAAAGTTTTAAAATTCCCACCTCTTGCACGTCTCAATGAACAATCGGGCTCCAAATTAACTTTTATATATCAATTTCTTACCTGCTCCTCAGTAGTGTCTAGGACAGTACAGTAGTGTTAAGTTTGTCCAATACGAAACTTAATTCCTTTTAGGAGTCTTGTCCAAGACAAATTTTAAGTTTATTTTAGAGGGTCTTGTATTATATTTTATCCATCTCCAAAAGATCTGCTCTCGTTCCAGGGCCACAAAATTAATATATCCGAAACAACGGCGTCTGAATCAAGTAATATGCAAGTTAATTCTAAAAATAGGAACAAATTTTCGATTTCTAAGCATAGCGAACAAATAGAAGATAATGAGGAAGAAACGAGAAACTTAACCATCAATCCCAAAATCATTGTTGATAGTAGCCGAAGGACAAGCAGATCTAGAAAGTGGACAAGAAAAAGATTCGAGTAAGAATAAGATTCTGATGGGCGGCACTTCACAATTTCGTAAAGACAAGCAGTTATTATCAAAAGGATTATTAAAAACATTCAAACCTTTACAGGCTCTGAGAAGGCAGGGTACAAAAGCTTTGGAGGGCAGCGGCAATAAATTCATTGAGAATAATAATATGGAAGGTAAAATATTTGGGCACAAGGTTATTTTAGGAATGAATTAAAAAAAAATTAAAACTCTTGACCCTAATCGCTCTGATTACTGAAACAACATTGAACCTCATTTCATATTTTGTGAGCTTGTAAATTATGGCATGCTCTAGGACATATGAAAAATACATAAATAACATGAAAAGGAAAAAATGGGTCTCCTGGAATATGCCTAAAACTTTAAAATAACACTATTAAGTTTTAAAATTCCTAGCTCTTATATATCTCAATGTACAATCGAAGAAGTTATTATCAAAAGGATTATTAAAAACATTCAAACCTTTACAGGCTCTGAGAAGGCAGGGTACAAAAGCTTTGGATGGCAGCGGCAATAAATTCATTGAGAATAATAATATGGAAGATAAAATATTTGGGCACAAGGTTATTTTAGGAAGGAATTAAAAAATTCTAAAACTCTTGACCCTAATCGCTCTGATTACTGAAGCAACATTGAACCTCACTTCATAAATTTTGTGAGCTTGTAAATTATGGCTTGCTCTAGGACATATCAAAAATACATAAATAATACTAAAAGGAAAAAATGGGTCTCCTGGAATATGCCTAAATCTTTAACACAATACTATTAAGTTTTAAAATTCCTAGCTCTTATATATCTCAATGTACAACCGATCTCCAAGTTAATTTTTTATATATCAATTGTACAAATCAAAGAGGAATCTTATGTCAAACCTTTGTTGATGTATTTCTGGAAATCCATTTTTGAGAGTTCTTATAGGATCGGAATATTCCTTTCCCATCCTTCTCTAAAGTTGTGAAGTGATTACTAAATAAGAAAAGAAAAGCAAAATAAAAGTGTCGAATACAAAGAGTGCCGACGAATGTCTGTCCAAAGGGGGAATTAATAGTGTTTCTTCCTTAAAAAAAGAGGCAGAAAAGGGTCGTCTAACTGCAAAATTTCAAAAATGCAGTATTGACATATTTACAAAGCGACGTTACGTGAACATCCGGGAATTTTAACCATGTTAAAATGAAATCTCAGTAATAAGTAGAACCAGTGTTTTTTAAATTCTTTGAGACTACGGAGCTCTCCGCACATTCTCTGAAACAAAGAAAAGGCAGAAGGGACAAAGTATTGTGGAACCAGTGTGTTATTTTGACAGTACGAAGAAAAGTACATCAATATTTCTTCTGCAACAAAATGCCAACAATCAACAAAATTCTGGAAGAAGTCAACGATGATGAAGATTTGCCCAACTTTAAAAGAATTACATTTCATTCATTACTGTAAGATTTAAACTTTAAATTCAAAAAGCGAGGTCAAAATAGTGTGCTGTTGGACAAAGAAGAAATAGTACTCTGGCGTACAGATTATCTGACATAAATTAAACGTTACATGGAAGAAGGTAAATCAATTTATTATTTGAATGAAAGCTGGCTGAATGCTGGATACACAAAACTAAAAGTTTGGGTGGATGAGTCAGTGTTTTCTACAAGACAAACATTTTTAGATGGACTTTCAACGAGGTTAAAAAATCCAGCAGGCAAGGGTCAGAGACCATAGTATAATTTACCATATAGAAGTTGAGGAGAATTTTGTGCCAGGTCTTTGGGGGTTTCAATCGAAAAAACAGAAGACTACCATGAGGAAATCGACGGACCATCATTTAAAAATTATTTTTCCAGTATGCTACCTCATTTAGCTGGAAATTACCACTCTAGAAAACAAAAAAAATGGCTACTACGGCAACGAAAAAAGCAGATATTCAAGAATGGTTGAGATGAAATATGAATATGAAGATGAAATATGAATTACTAGCAGTTGTTAAAGAGCATATGAAGACAACCGGTACATAGTTGACAAAATGGCAAAAAGCATAAATAGGAATACAAGAAAGTAGAAAACACAAAATGGGTTTCCTGGAATATGCCTAATATTTTAACACAATGCTATAAAGTTTTAAAATTCCTAGCCCTTTTATAACTCAATGTAAAATCGATCTCCAAATTAATTTTTTATATATCAATTTTACCTGTTATACAGTAGGGTCTAGGACACACAATACGTAACTTGATTCCTTTTAGGAGTCTTGTCCAAGAGAAATTTTAAATTTATTTTAGAGGGTCTTGTATTCTACTTTATCCATCTGCAAAAGCTCTACTCCCGCTCCAGGGCCACCAAATTAATATATCGGATATATAAAGGATTATTAAAAACATTCAAACCTTTACAGGCTCTGAGAAGGCAGTGATATAAAAGTTTTGGAGGGCAGCGGCAATAAATTCGTTGATAATAATATGGAAGATAAAATATTTGGGCACAAGGTTATTTTATGAAGGAATTAAAAAACTCTTGACCCTAATCGCTGTGATTACTGAAGCAACATTACACCTGATTTAATATATTGTGAGCTTGTAAATTATGGCTTGCTTTAGGACAAATGAAAAATACAAAAATAACACAAATAAGAAAAAATGGGTTTGCTGAAATGTGCCTAAAATTTTAACACAAGTCTATAACATTTTTAAATTTCTAGCTCAATGTACAATCGATCTCTCAATGTACAATCGATCTCTTCTAAATAAATCTCTCCGAGATTAATTTAAAATCTATTTTAGAGTTTGAAGCTGGAGCAACAGAAAATGAGTTAGTGAAATTAACAGGGCAGTTTATCAAATCGTACCTTCAATTGGATCCGGAATATCACCAATCTCTGGTCAGTATGTTGAGAGGTGACGTTGAAAAAGAACCTTCCAGGGTGGAGTCATCATCAACCAGCAGTTACATCATGACACTTGATTGCACAAATTTTAGTAATCATTAGTATGCAAGCATAGTTGTTAAATACTGATTTAGCTACTTATATGTTTTGTTATGTGGTGCTTTCATTAAATAAAACTTGTTTGAATATCTTCAGTTTTGTTGCAAAAGTGTATTTATTCAAAACAATATATAATTACATGAGTCGAATAGTTAAATTATGAACGTCCCCGTAAGTTACTATGATGAATGATAATTGCACTAGTGCAATTACCCGATAATTGCACCAGTGCAAATACCGCTGTAATAGGCTTGTCATTGGTTCGATTGGTTCGGCAAAACAATGAAATACCAGTTTTCCATTGTTAAACTATTAAATTTGACAGATGAATGAAATTCTCGAAAGGATTATTAAAAACAGCTAAACTTTTACTTTTAAGGCAGTGATAAAAGCTTTGGAGGGTAAAGGAAGCAGCAGAAATAAATTTATTGGGAATTGTAATATGGAAGATAAAATATTTGGGCACAAGGTTATCTAAGGAAGAAATTAAAAAATTCAAAAACTCTTTACCCTAATCGCTCTGATTACTGAAGCAACATAGCACCTTATTTAACATTTTGTGAGCTTATAGATTATGGCTTGCTCTAGGACATATGAAAAATACATAAATAACACCAAAAGGAAAAATAGGTTTCCTGGAATATGCCTAAAACTTTAACGCAATATTATAAAGTTTACAACAGATCTCCAAAAAAATTTTTTATAAATCAATTTTACCAGTTATACTGTAGTGTCTAGAACTACTTTGTCGAATATCTAACTTTATTCCTTTTAGGAGTCTCGTCCAAGAGAAAATTAGAATTATTTTAGAGGGTTTTTTTATTCTACTTTGTCCCTCTCCAAAAGCTCTACTCCCGATCCAGGGCCACAAAATTAATATTAACAAGAAACTTAACCAACAATTCTAAAACAATTGAAAATCACAAAAGCACAAGCGAATCCAGAAAGTGTTGAAGAAAAAGAATCAAGTAAAGCTCAGTTTCTGAAGGGCGGCATTTCACAATTTCTTAAAAGCAGAAAGTTATTATCAAAAGGTTAATACAAACATTCAACCCTCTATAGATCCTGACAGGACACTGATATGAAAGCTTTGGAAAGTAAAGGAAGCAGCAACAATAAATTTATTGGAAATAATATTATGGAAGATAAAACATTTGAGCACAAAATTATTTTAAGAAGGATCTAAAAAAAAATTAAAAAACTCTTGACCGTAGTCGCTCTGATTACTGAAGCAACATTGCACCTGATTTAATATTTTGTGAGCTTGTAGATTATGGTTTGCTCTAGGAAATATGAAAAATACATGAATAACACGAAAAAGAAAAAATGGGTTTCCTGGAATATGCCTAAAATTTTAACACAATACTATAAAGTTTTAAAATTCCTAGCTCTTTTATATCTCAATGTACAATAGTTCTCCAAATTAATTTTACCGATATGTTTCGATTTCTGAGTGTAGCGAAAAAATAGAGGATAATGAGGAAGAAACTAGAAATATAACCATCAATTCTAAAATCATTATTGAAAATCACCGTAAAACAAGCATATTCCGAAAGTGAACAAGAAAAAGACTCGAGGAAAACTCAGATTCTGAAGGGCGGCACACAGTTTCTTAAAAGCAAAAAGTTCATCAAAAAGGATTATTAAAAACATTCAAACCTTTACAGGTTCTGAGAAGGCAGTGATATAATAGCTTTGTAGGGTAGAGGAAGCAGCAGCAGCAATAAATTTGTTGATAATAATAAGGAAGATAAAATATTTGGGCACAAGTTTATTTTAGGAAGGAATTAAAAAATTCAAAAACTCTTGACCCGAATCGCTCTGTTTACTGAATCAAAATTGCACCTTAATTAATATTTTGTAAGCTTATAGATTATGCCTTGCACTAGGACATGTAAAAAATACACAAATAACACAAAAAATACACAATGGGTTTCCTGGATATGCCTAACATTTTAACGCAATACTATAAAGTTTTAAAATTCCTCTCTCTTACATATCTCAATATACAATCGATCTCCAAACGAATTTCTTATATATCAATTTTACCTGTTATACAGTACTGTCCACGATACTAATTTGACCAATATGTAACTTTATTCCTTTCACGAGTCTCGTCCAAGAGAAATTAAAAATTTATTTTGCAGGTTTTTGTTTTCTACTTTATCCATCTCCAAAAGCTCCACTTCCGCCCCAGGGCCACAAAATTAATATATCCGAAACAACGGCGCCTGAGTCAAGTAATATACTTGTTAGTTCTAAAAATATGAACCCAATTTTCGATAGAGCTATTTGAACTAAATATTTGCTCCATTTTATCGCATTATGGGAGAGCGCTTTTACTGCAGGAGAGCAAATATGTATTTGTTCAGATTGCCATTCTCCGATATACTTCTTGTTTTCCCTTCGTATGACTGCTAAAATAAATAGAGTGTTAGCTGCGAAATTGTTTACAGGGACGTATTAATTTCCTAACAAGTTAACACAGTTTGCCGATTAGCAGTTTCCCACATCACTTACTCAATTACCTCACTGCATCCTCATTGAGGAGCGTTGTGGCAAATATTGAATTTCCAGAATGCGTGGTGAGCAGTTAGTAAATGGCTGAGGAGTGCAATTTTGCTGGTGGGAATTCTCGCGTAACATTGATGGATATACGGCTTTTTTTGGAAAAGAATTTTGAGGCTCTATTTTTAAGAGCGTCCGACAAGAACTTTTCCAATTTCCCCCATGGTGATTTATATTATTAGGTGCCTAGCAGCTATTTTTTCACGCGGTGACGATAAAGGTTTTACAATCCTTTCTACTAGACTCGACTTGAAAGGATGTAAAGAAAGGTTGCACGTCAGCTTGCCAATAACATTTTATTGTCGCGATATCTCGTTCAAATAGTCTTTGTATGATTTGGAGAAGATATATGATTTCCACTTGCAGCAGGATTTGTCACCCAAGGATTTTACGACAGGTTCGTCGAAGAAGAGGCAAAAGTCCTTGTTTATGGCTCAGAGAATGTAACAATTTATATGCACATATACTTTGGGAACGTATTTTCGTAGCTCTTGACAAGGCTTTGTTATCTAGTCTAGAATATTTTTTAGGCTAATTTATGGCCTATATGACTGTTGAATTCTAAAGCCACGCTTTGTGGTTTTTGTGTAACATATATGGTTTTTATCCAGGTGACAGAGTAGATTAAAGTTTATTTAGCCTTGAATAGCGCAGAGCGGAGGATTTAAAATGGGCCAGTCAAAGCGAATTCCTTTGAAAATTCAAAACCAATTTCCCTCGAAAAAAGGGTAAAAATAAATGATTTGTGATCCCCGGTATAATAATCCATAGAGCATACATAAAAGAGTTGATTGCACGCACTGAACCGAGTGACTCAATTTCGGACCGGATATTCCAGCAATTTTATTTTCTAGAGGGCTAATAGGAGTCGGAAGCGGGCATTGGGTCATTTTCAGCTTTACGTGCATAAACCCTTCGGAAAGTTATTCCTTTATTAACGTGGGTTTGACATGATCCCCGGAAAGTGAATAAAATGACCGTTTCAAATCTGTCGAAAATCGGCGTCGCTTAATCCCTTCCCCGGTATATGTTTGGTTGTCGTCTACAGGGAATCGATTGCGCTGCAATACCTAAAGTTGGTTTACACTTGACTGGTTAAATTTTACGATGAAATATCGTTTTATTTCCAATAAACCGGTTTATTGCTGTTTAGTGTAATGGATATCGACTATCCCGGGGGATTTTACAAATAATGCTTCGGAATTTTCGCTTTCGGTTAATTAATGCAATATTACATCCAGGAGCTGCGGTCTGCATTTTATAACGTAGGTACTATATTAGGGTCACGTCTGGTGCTTGGGCAATTTATACATGCCTTATTGCTGCTAAAGTGCTGTTTCTGAGCAGTTTCCCCACGAAGAACTTTAAAGAGAAACGGTTAGTTGTTTTGGAAGGAATCTAAAAGAGCAATAAAAAAAGAGGTTTAAAAAAAATGTAAATGGAATCTTGACAAGAATGAGAAGATGCCAGTGCGTGACCCAAAGAGATACAAAAATTGCTTAGATATTTACTTACTTCAAAATAATTTGTATGTCTATTTTATAACACAAAGAAAGCATTTCCCATTTTCAAAATTCCATTCTCCACAGGATATGCTTATAGTGTGCAAAACGAACCATTTTTTGTGTGATGTTTTTCTTAAGAGACTCATGTTTAAATCTGATATTTCTTGTTACCCAATGACGTCAATTCTAAAGTCAAACCCTCGAAAATTCAGGTCAACCAAGCTGAAAATCACTCGTTTCAGTTGATTGACGCATGAAAGGTTAAACGATGCATAAAGGGCAAACCTGAACTAACCTTATTAGATATGCGGAAATACCCTCAGAAATCACAATTTGACTCAGTTAAGCCAAGGTATAAACTGTGAGTAAAAAATTAAAGGTTTAACAAAAAAAGTCGGTTTAGGGCTAACTTTGTGGGATAATAATTTGCAATTTTTTTGCAAATCAGTAAATGCAATAAGCTGAAAGGCGGAAAAAATTGAGTTAATAACATATATGATTACCTCAATTTTTATTAAAAAGTAACAAGTTTGGCCTACACCTTTTTAAAAGTTACTGTTTTTCTCCTCTGAGAGGTTACTTTTCAACAACAAAAAATAACAGTATCAATATGACTCATACTTACAATCCATTACAAGTCACTAAGTAATTAATGTAATTAATATATGGATAAGTAATACATATCGGTTCATAACTGTTACTGAAAAATAACGTCTTTGCTCATTACTAGGTTCATAAACCACTAAATTACTTACAGGTGGATAAGTAATAGATATCGGCTCATAACTGTTAGTGAACCATAACACGTTGGCCTAAAAAATTTAAATATTAATAGATTTAAGATAGTAATGTATTTGGCCCTTTTTAAGGTCATTCCTCTTAATAGCTCCATTCTCATCAGTTATTTATTAAAGACGAACAAGTAACAGTCCTTGTCTGATTGTCCATTAGAAGTGGCGTGAGTCGCTAATTAATTAACGGATGGATAAGTAATACATATCGGCTCATAACTGTTACTAAAAAATAACACGTTTATCTAAAAAATTTAAATAATAATAGATTTAAAGTAGTAAATTATTTGGTCCTTTTCAAGATCTTTGCCTTTAATAGCTCTATTCACATCACTTATTTATTGAAGACAAGCGAGTAACAGTCCTGGTTTGATTGCCTATTGCAAGTTGCGTGAGCCACTAAGAAATTAACGGGTGTATTATAATACAAATCGGCTCAAAACTGTAACTGATAAATAAGGTCATTGCTCATTATTATGTACATAGACAACTAAATTACTTGCAGGCGGCAAGTACACAATACCACGTCTACTTAAAAAATTTGAATATTAATAGATTTAAGGTAGTAATATAATTGGTCCATTTCAAGGTTATTGCTCTTAATAGCTCCATTCACATCAGTTATTTATTAGAGGCAAATAAGTAACAGTCCTGGTCTGATTGCCCATTACAAGTTACGTTAGTCGCTAAGTAATTAACGGAGGGATAAGTAATACAAATCGGATCATACCTGTTACTGAAAAATAATGTCCTTACTCATTATTATGTACATAGACCACTAAATTACTTACAGGCGGATAAGTAATAGATATCGGTTCATAACTGTTACTGAACAATAACACTTTTACCTAAAAAATTTAAATATGAATAGATTTAAAATAGTAATATATTTGGTCCTTATCAAGATCATTGCCCTTAATAGCTCCATTCACATCAGTTATTTATTAGAGAAAACAAGTAACATTCCTAGTCTGATTGCCCATTACAAGTTTCGTAAGTCACTAAGTAATTAACGGATGGATAAGTAATACATATCGGCTCATAACTGTTACTGAAAAATAACGTCCTTGCTCATTACTATATACATAGACCACTAAATTACTTCCAGGCGGATAAGTAATAGATATCGACTCATAACTGTTACTGAACAATAACAGGTTTAACAAAAAAAAATTTTTAATGTTAATAGATTTGAGGTAGTAACCTCATTTGAGGTAAATATTTAGTCATTTTCAAGGACATTGCCCTTAATAGCTCCTCTCACATCAGTTATTTATTAAAGACCAACAAGTAACAGTCCTGGTCTGTTTGTCCATTACAAGCTGCGTGAGTAACCAATTAACTAACGGATGGAAAAGTAATACACATCGACTGTTAACTGTTACTAAAAAATAACGCAATTTATTTAAGCCATTACTATGTACATAAGCCACTAAATTATTTACAGGTGGATAAGTAAGAAATATTGACCCATAACTGTTACTGAACAATTTCACGTTTGCCTAAAGTTAATGTTAATGTTTGTTACTCTGAACTGTTACTGAAAAACAACGTCTTTGCTTCTTACTAGATACATGAACCACTAAATAATTTACAGGTGGATAAGTAATTGTAGCGACCCAAAACTGTTAGTGGAAAATAACAGTTATGTATTACGATAGTAATATCTATGGACATTTTCAACATTAGTGCCTTTGACAGATCTTTTGAGGCCAGTTACTTATAATGACAGATAAGTAACAGTCGTAGTATAAATTTAAATCACTGACTTTTGCATTAAGCATTTCATGTTGATCCATAACGGTTACTGAAAAACAGGATGTAAAATATCTAAATTTAAATACTAATATACTTAAGATTCATTTAGTTACTTTTCAATGACAAAAAATAACATATTATGTAGTAATTTAAACTTGAACATACTGTTTAACTATTTCTGAGAAATAGCGTCTACACTCATTACTAGTTGAGTCACTAAATTATTTACAGGTGGATAAGTAACCCGTGTTGACTCATAATTGTTACTAAAAAATAATGTCCACGCTCTTTACTAATTAGTTGTGTTACCAAGACTTTTACAACAGTAACAGTTCCAATTTGCAAGTCTAAAATAAGCCATTTACTAGTCGTAACCGTGTTAATACAATTGTCAAACTAACTTTCTTGTATTTATCTGGTAACCCAAACTACTTTTTCATGCCAATTGAACTAGACTGCAATACCCAAATAAAAGCTTAAAAACGAATTGAGTTGTGATTACTCCTGGACTTCAAAGATTGTCCAGACGCTTTTAACAGTTCGATTTTGAACTTGACCTGAAATATCTTTTGTCTTTTGCATCGTTACACCTCGTTTGCCCACAGTGTATAGGCAACCAACAAACCTTTTTATTGATTTGAGATAATCGATGGAAAACTGCATTACAGTTACCTTTATTATCGCTATATGAAATTCGGCTTAAACAGGAGAAAAGAAAATTGATTTATTTATATTATCGAAGTAGTAGTAAGTGGCGGGTTCTAGAACATTTAGCAATAGGTTGCCATTTTATTGCCCAGTAGGAATCTTTTTAGTTATTGATCACTTTAATGAAAACAATATTCTCAACGATTTCCATATTATGTGTTCAATTTCAAATCAATCCCATGGGTTATTAAAGATTTCTGCACAGTTCCTGACATCATGGAGAGAATAAAAATTCAATACAAGCATCTATACGGCCTGAGAGATTTCTATAAATTTGGCATTGATCAATACAACTTTAGCAGAAAGATTCGTAGGAATATTTCTGCTAGAGAATATTCTCAACGTTTTCCATCCCATGTGTTCAATTTTAAATCAATCCCATGGGTTATTAAAGATTTTTGCGCAGTTCCTGACGTCATGAAGAGGACAAAAATTAAATACATCATCTATACACCCTGAGAGATCTCTATGAATTTAGTATTGATCAATACAGCTTTAGTAGAAAGATTCGCATGCTGCGGTGTAGATGGGGATATGCACTCTACACCAAACACGATCAGTAGCGAAGAGCTTCAAGTCTACGTTAATAGATGGTGTGGGTTAATAAATGGCGCCATCTGTAATTCATAGGTGACAGGAGGATAAAACAGAAAAATCAATAAGAGATATTGCAATCGAATTATTTGTTTTAAAGTTTTAGGCGGTCAAAGTTGAAAATTGAGAAAAAGGACGTAAAGGGCGTAGGGAAAATATTTTTAAGGAAAAGATTGAATCTAAAAGCCTCAAGTTTATTTCTTGTGCAAAAAAAGTTGATTGACTTCTTTCGATTCTTAGTAATCGAAACTGAAACTGATAGAAGAAGCTTTGAAGTTACGAATTGAAATAACGGTTTGACTTCTTCACGTTTTTCATGTCTCTCCGCCGAATAAATTTTTAAAATATGGAGAGATGATCCAGTTATAGTTGAGCAGACTAAAGGCTACTGCTGAGATATGTGTAGTATTCGTAAGCAGCTTGCGCATATCCTGCGCATGGTCAGTTGTTAATTTTCATGTCTCTTTCACCCACCTCAGAAAATTCGTAACTCTCTCAATACAAGACACTACTCAATACACTCTCTGTACAATAGAAGAGGAAAACAATAGTTTGACTCACTCCAATCGGTGGAGGCGTTCTAAAGTTACCAGCGGTCCAAATTGAGAATTAAAAAAAAATCGTAACACCCCCCAATCCTTTGAACATTTAAAAAAAAAGGAAAAAGTTTGGCTCACTTCAATCCGTCGAGGCATTCTCAAGTTACAGGCGGTCAAAGTTGAGAACTGAGAAAAAAAGTAATACCCCATCCTTTGAACGTTTTGAAAAAAAAATCGGGAATATTTTTTTTGCTGTTTTCGATCAGAATAGCACTTTTGGAATCTTCTAAGAACGTAATAAATTGAATTCGAATAAAATTAACCGTTTCGAACCTTTAAAGAGGTTTTTTTTTAAATGGTGAAAAAACGCGATTCTAAAAGTGCTTAAAAATCGATCACCGAAGGGGTCGATCTCCAAAAATATGGCACCTACGAAATTTTTTGTGACGGGAGGTTACAGAGGACATCAAGAAGAGGAAAAAACAGTTTGACTCACTCCAATTGGTCGAAGCCTTCTCAAGTTACAGGCGGTCCAAGTTGAGAATTGAGAAAAAAGTCTTAATACCCCCACTTTAGACATTTTCAATAAAAATTCGGGAAAATTTTTTTGTTGTTTTTGATCAGAATAGCACGTTTGCAATCCTCTAATGAACTCAATTCGAATAAAATTAACCTCTAAAGAGGCTTTTTTTTTTAAAAATAGTGAAAAGAAAAGTAAGTCTAAATGTGCCTAAAAATCGACCAACGAAGGGGTCTATCTCCAAAAATATTGCACCTACAAATTTCCGGTGACGTGATGTGAAAGAGGACATCAAGAAGAGGAAAAAAATTTTAATTCACTCTAATTGGTCGAGGCCTTTTCAAGTTATAGGCGGTGAAATTTGATAATTGAGAAAGAAGTCGTAATACCCCATTCGACATTTAAAAAAAAACTCTGCAAACATTTTTCTTCGTGCTTCTTTTGATCGGAATGGCACGTTTGCAATCCTTTAAGAACGTAATAAAGTCAATTCGAATGAAATTTATCTCTAAAGAGGTTTTTTTTGAAAAAAGGAATGGTAAAAGAACGTGATTCGAAAAGTGCCTAAAAATCGAGCATCGAAGAAGTCACTCGCCAAAAATATTGCATTAACGGGACTCGCGGATTTAAAAGAAGTGAAAGAGTTCATCAAGAAAGGCAAAAAACAATTGAATTCACTGCAATCGTTTCGATCGTTCAGGCGGTGAAAGTTAAAAATTAAAAATTTAAGTAAAAAAAGAGAACTCTGTTAATTAAAAAAAAATAGAAATTTTTTTATGCGGATATTTATCTCAGTAAAATGATTTCAATCCCCTTTGAGAGTAAAAAACTTAATACGATTCATATTAGTCTCAAAAGCGAGCTCTTTAAAAATCAGGTCTGTTGTGCAATGAAGAAATCTTCTTCGAAAGTTCGTGTTTGTGAATTAATTTCGATTGGTTCATTCGTTTAAGTTCGAAAAACAGGACGTATATGGAGAATACGATAGCACAGAAAATCAATAATAAACAGTCTTAGTTCTGCATTGATAGATGGCGCCTCATTTCTATATCCTGAAACAATAAAGTTTCGAAAACTTTTCAGTTATGGAATTAGTAACAATTTTAATATTCTGCAAAATTGCCGACGTGAAAAAATTACGTTTAAAAATCTCATTTAACTATCTATTCGCTTGCTACTAACTATGTTGTTGATTACGTCAATCACCTGTAAGTATGGCATTCTTCATCTCAAAAATCTGCCTACTTTCGATTTCTCCCTCCGATCTGCGTAAAATAATAAAAAACACAATTAAACATCTCACTTAATCATTTATTCTCTCGGGATAAATATTTTTACAATTATTTACAAATACAATATTTTTTACAATAATTAAAACCTTCGTTGAATCCTTTTTGAGCATTAAATTTATACAATACCAAAAATATGTTCAACATCTACTGTAACGAGCCAGGGTAAGCTAGGTAAGAGAGCAATTTAAGAAACACATGTTGGTGAAACTAATTGATAGATATGTATGCAAATATAAGAGATATGTCATTCTTTGTGTTTTATCTAAGATCAGTTAAGTGTCCAAATGAATAGTTACACATGGGAGTTATCAATGTTATATCACACCTCGCATAAAATATCAAAAACCCAACATATTTAGTAAATAACGTGTACCTCAAAGTTACTAACTCAAAACAAATACTATTATTACATATTTAATTTAGGTACTTATATATACAATGATCTAATGTTTAAAGCACTATGTCATTCAGCAAACATAAACGAATGAAACGTGACACGTCCCTAGTTCGTCTTTAACTAAACAGTTAGGCTTGTTTTTAGCATTACAAAACACATATTGTTATATAAGTACTCATCTAACTAACTACTTGTGATATGAATACTGTTACACTACTTATCAGTTATTTAAGTATTTACAACAGCAATATTCGTGGTGGGAGGGTCGTAAATTCAAAAAACATGATGCAATGCATGAAGGTACAGTTTTGCATCACTGGGAAGACCTACATTCAGATAATTAGCTAAATACAGTTTTGTAACAATTTTTTTTTTAACTAAAAGTCTTAGCTGGTGAAATAATTTTTCTCCCTAGCATTGACACTGCGATACTTTAAGTAAACAAAATATCTCTCAACGAAAACTGGACTTGATGGCTCTTTCTCAGCGAAGCCTGAATGTATTTACCAGTACAGAACATACAAAATTTAACAGAAAAAGTGCACTAAAGCTCTTTGCTATTTTTTTATGTAAAACCGTGTTTCACTTGTTTTTTTTCATTCAAATGCTTAATGATATAAGTCAGTCTAATAATTAGTTTGAGGGTAACCAAAAGGAGTTTTGCGTTACCTTTGATTATTTCAACTTATGGCTAAAAAAATTGATCAAATGCGGAAAAGTAAACTCTGGCTAGACAAAAGGTTTAAACAAGGCGTTGATAGAAAAAACAGTTGAGGATCACAGCTGCAAACTGGGGGAACGTCCATCTGGTCGTGCTGACGCATCCTGAAACAAAAACATTATTTTTAAATCAGTTCCTCTACGCTGGGAGCCGATAGTTTAAAAATTGACTTTTCATCACGGTCTGTATGTATTATAATACACTGCAAAGTATTGATTTCGTCACGAAGCCCCAAAAAAGATAAACACACCATTCCCGCTTTTCTTAAATTCCCACGGGATACATTCCAATTATCATCGTTCCTTCACATTGTCACCATGGGCATATCTTTTTCATGCATGACTCGTTTCATTCTAATTTTTTTTTGTGCAAATAAAGTATTTAGGACTCGTACCAATATCTGCGAGCCAATAGAAACATTTGTGCGTATTCGCCCGATTTATTAGCACTGCAAATACGAGATTTGGGGGTTTCGGGGTTTCAATTTTTAATCGAGTTCAGTAAATATGGATAAACGAGTTGAAAAATCAAATCGGCACACTCTTTATAATTTACGACTTCTAATGGTCAAATGTCAGCTGTGATTGTAAAATTTGCATTGTTTGAATATACATCAAATGTTTTTTACTAATAGCAAAGCTGGACATGTGCTGGCCGGCTCTTTCGATGGAGGTTTCTTATTGATGAACTCGAGAAGTGGGTTAATTTTCCAAAGGTACCGATAACAACAAGTTTTCTTTCAATATCTTAAGCATTCTTGGAGAAAACAAAAAAAATAATGAATATGTAAAACTATGAGGGATGGGATTTTTATAAATAATTCTTTTTCAATGGCGGATGCAATAATCGCTGCTCAGTTGCCAGAGGATAACAACTGTTAAAAACTGCAAAAATAACTTTTAAGCCATCTCCGACAAAGTTAAAAAAATCACTATTTAAAGCGATGAGAGATGCCCTGTATTTCGAAAACAAAAGGTATTTCTATAAGAATGTATATATCACTTTCCTGTTGATGCACCACTTTCCTTTTGAATGGTATCTACAAAATATTGCACTTGTTTCAATGTTACCGTGCATAAAAAAAATGAGTGAATATGAAAAGCGATGAGGGACGGGAATTTTCTACAGCAATGGTAGTTATTGGCCTAATATTCCTATAACAACTGACACAAAATTTTCTTTCTGAGCTTTCTAAATATTCCCTCTACAGTCATTTACCAGAGAGCTTGTAGCATAAAATGTACAGGCAACAACTGTAGTTAACTGCAAAATTTCCATTTAATATCTTAAGCTATCTCGGAGAAAATTAAAAAACAATCATTCTCGGAGAAATTAAAATAATCATTATATGAAGTCAATAATCCCAGTTCAGTTGTAAAAGGGTTTAATGCATAAAATGCACCAGAGGAATTTAAAAGAATTAAAAAAATTATTAATTTGCAAAGCAAACTATGTGAAGGGATTGTCCCAAATATTTATTTTTTAGTGGCAAATTAAATATTTTCTGTTCTGTTGCTAGGCAATTTTTTGCATAAAATGTACCAGAAGCAACTGTTACACTCTGGAAAATTTCCTTTTAATATCTTAAGCCATCCCGGAGAAATTAGAAATAAATAATAACTATGAATATATGAAGCGATGGGAGACAAGAGTTCACTAAATATTTCGTTTTCAGAGCCGGATGCAATAATTCCTGTTTAGTTGTGACAGGATTTCTTGCATAATATGTACTAATAGCAACTGTCATAAACTGCAAAAATTCCCTCAGATAGATTTAAGAAAAAAATTAGTGAATCACTTAATGAATAGGTAAATCTGAGAGATAGGAATTATCTAAATAGCTATTTTTTTAGTGGCGAATGCAACGATGCCTCGTCAGTTACTGAAGAGTTTATTGCCCAAATATACCGATAATAACCTAAACTGCAAAATTTTTTTTTTAATATATTCAGCTATATTGGAGAAATTAAAAAAAAAATAAAGAATATGTAAATCGCTCAGGGATGGGAGATTCCAAAACAAAAAATGTGTTTTTGGGTGGTGGATGCAATAATCCATTCTTAGTTTTCAGAGGATTTGCCGCAGACAATGTACCGTACACAATTGCCATAAACCAATCAATTTCTTTCTAATATATTAAGCCATCTCGGAAAAATAAAAAAACGAATAAATAAAGCGATGAGGGGTGGGAGCTGACCAAATATCCTTTCAAAGGTGGAAGCAATAATTCTTGTTGAATTGCAAGAGGGTTTATTGGACAAAAAGCAATAATAGCAAGCATCCTAAACTGCAAAGTTTCCTCCTAATATCTCAATCCACCTAGGAGATATTCAAGAAAAAATAAAAAACTTGAATGAATATGTAAATCGATGAGGGATGGGAACTTTCTAAATATTTATCCTTCAGTTGCGGATGCAATAATCCCTCTTCCGTTGCCAGAGGGTTACTTGCATATAACGAATCAAAAGCAACTGTGACAAAGTTCAAAATATATTTTTAGTATCTGATTCCATCTGGAAGAAATTCATAAAAATAATAATAAATATGCGAAAAATAAGGAATATGTGGATTTTGTTAAATATTTCCTTTTCAGTGGCGGATGCAAAAATCCCTGTTCAGGTGCCAGAGGGCTTCTTGCCTAAAATGTACTGCTATAGTACTGTCATAAGCTCTTGGAGAAACTCAAGAAAAATATTAAAATTTGAACGAACATGTAAATCGATAAGGGATGGGAAATTTCAAAAGATTTATTTTTCAGTGGGCTTTGCAATAATCCCTGTTCAGGTGCCAGACAGTTTCTTGCCTAAAATGCAAAGATAGCAGCTGTAATAAATTGTCATCAAATTTCGGAGAAACTCAAGAAAAAATCTAAAACTTGAACGAATATGTAGAACGATAAGGGATGGGAATTTTCTAAATATTTATTTTTCAGAGGCGTATGCAATAATTCCTGCTCACTTGCCAGAGAGTTTGTTGCATAAAACGAATCAACAGATAATTTAGTTTAAACACGCAAAATTTATTTTTAATATCTGAAGCCATCTCGGAGAAACTTAAGACAAATTATAGTAAATATTCGAAAAATAATGGACATGTGGAGATTGCTAAATAGTTTCTTTTCAGTGGCGGATGCAATAATCCCTGTTCAGGAGCCAGAGGGTTTCTTGTCTAAAATGTGCTAATGACAACTGTCATAAACTGTCATAAACTCTCGCAGAAACTAAAGAAAAAAATTAAAGCTTGAATGAGTACGTAAATTGATGAGAGATGGGAATTTTCTAAATATTTATTTTTCAGTTGAGGATGCAATAATCCCTACTCAGTTGCCAGAGGGTTTGTTGCATAAAATGAGTTAACAGCAACTCTGATAAACTGCAACATCTATTTTTAATATCTGAAGCTATCTCGAAGAAATTCAAAAAATTAATAATAAATATGCGAAAAATTATGATGATATAAGGAGTTTGCTAAACATTTCCTTTTCAGTGGCGGATGCAATTATCCCTGTTCAGGTGCAGGGTTTCTTGCTTATAATGTTTCGATAGCAACTGTCATAAATTGCCATAAACCCTTGGAGAAACTGAAGAAAAAAATTGAACTTGAATTAATATATAAATCGATGAGGAGTGGGAATTTTCTAAATATTTGTTTTCTTGGTGGCGGATGCAATAATCCCTGCTCAGTTATCAGAGAGTTTGTTGCATAAAATGAATCAACAGCAGATGTGATAAACTGTAAAATTTATTGTTAATATCTGAAGCCATCTGGGAGAAATTCAAAAAATAATAATAAATAATATGCGAAAAATAATGGACATGAGGAGTTTGCTAAGTATTTTCTTTTCAGTGACGGATGCAATAATCCCTGTTCAGGTGCCAGAGGGTTTCTTGCCTAAAATGAACTGATAGAAACTGTCGGAAACTGTTATAAATTCTTGGAGTGCTAAAGTACAAGAAAAAAAATACTTGAATAAATATGTAAATCCATGAAAGATGGGAATTTTCTAAATATTTGTTTTTCAGTGGCCGATGAAGGGATTCCTGCTCAGTTCCTAGAGAGTTTGTTGCATGAAATGAATCAAGAGCAACTGTGATAAACTGCAAGATTTATTTTTAATATCTGAAGTCATCTCGGAAAAATTTAAAAAAATTATAACAAATGTGCGAAAAATAACGGACATGTGAAGTTTTCTAAACATTTTCTTTTCAATGGCGGATGCAAAAATCCCTGTTCAGGTGCCAGAGGGCTTCTTGCCAAAAATGTACTGCTATGGTACTGTCATAAGCTCTTGGAGAAACTCAAGAAAAATATTAAAATTTGAACGAAC
Source organism: Taphrorychus bicolor (assembly GCA_951812265.1). Taxonomy (NCBI): domain Eukaryota; kingdom Metazoa; phylum Arthropoda; class Insecta; order Coleoptera; family Curculionidae; genus Taphrorychus; species Taphrorychus bicolor. The sequence continues at coordinate 21,669,600 of OX638307.1, read as the reverse complement.
ATGTAAATCGATAAGGGATGGGAAATTTCTAAAGATTTATTTTTCAATGGGCTTTGCAATAATCTCTGTTCAGGTGCCAGACAGTTTCTTGCCTAAAATGCAAAGATAGCAGCTGTAATAAATTGTCATAAAATTTCGGAGAAACTCAAGACAAAATCTAAAACTTGAACGAATATGTAGAACGATAAGGGATGGGAATTTTCTAAATATTTATTTTTCAGAGGCGTATGCAATAATTCCTGCTCACTTGCCAGAGAGTTTGTTGCATAAAACAAATCAACAGATAATGTAGTTTAAACACGCAAAATTTATTTTTAATATCTGAAGCCATCTCGGAGAAACTTAAGACAAATTATAGTAAATATTCGAAAAATAATGTACATGTGGAGATTGCTAAATAGTTTCTTTTCAGTGGCGGATGCAATAACCCCTGTTCAGGAGCCAGAGGGTTTCTTGTCTAAAATGTGCTAATGACAACTGTCATAAACTGTCATAAACTCTCGCAGAAACTAAAGAAAAAAATTAAAGCTTGAATGAGTACGTAAATTGATGAGAGATGGGAATTTTCTAAATATTTATTTTTCAGTTGAGGATGCAATAATCCCTACTCAGTTGCCAGAGGGTTTGTTGCATAAAATGAGTTAACAGCAACTCTGATAAACTGCAACATCTATTTTTAATATCTGAAGCTATCTCGAAGAAATTCAAAAAATTAATAATAAATATGCGAAAAATTATGATGACATAAGGAGTTTGCTAAACATTTCCTTTTCAGTGGCGGATGCAATTATCCCTGTTCAGGTGCAGGGTTTCTTGCTTATAACGTTTCGATAGCAACTGTCATAAATTGCCATAAACCCTTGGAGAAACTGAAGAAAAAAATTAAACTTGAATTAATATATAAATCGATGAGGAGTGGGAATTTTCTAAATATTTGTTTTCTTGGTGGCGGATGCAATAATCCCTGCTCAGTTATCAGAGAGTTTGTTGCATAAAATGAATCAACAGCACATGTGATAAACTGTAAAATTTATTGTTAATATCTGAAGCCATCTGGGAGAAATTCAAAAAAATAATAATAAATAATATGCAAAAAATAATGGACATGAGGAGTTTGCTAAGTATTTTCTTTTCAGTGACGGATACAATAATCCCTGTTCAGGTGCCAGAGGGTGTCTTGCCTAAAATGAACTGATAGAAACTGTCATAAACTGTTATAAATTCTTGGAGTGCTAAAATACAAGAAAAAAAATACTTGAATAAATATGTAAATCCATGACAGATGGGAATTTTCTAAATATTTGTTTTTCAGTGGCCGATGAAGGGATTCCTGCTCAGTTCCTAGATAGTTTGTTGCATAAAATGAATCAAGAGCAACTGTGATAAACTGCAAGATTTATTTTTAATAGCTGAAGTCATCTCGAAAAAATTTAAAAAAATTATAGAAAATGTGCGAGAAATAATGGACATGTGAAGTTTTCTAAACATTTTCTTTTCAGTGGCGGATGCAAAAATCCCTGTTCAGGTGCCAGAGGGCTTCTTGCCTAAAATGTACTGCTATGGTACTGTCATAAGCTCTTGGAGAAACTCAAGAAAAATATTAAAATTTGAACGAACATGTAAATCGATAAGGGATGGGAAATTTCTAAAGATTTATTTTTCAATGGGCTTTGCAATAATCTCTGTTCAGGTGCCAGACAGTTTCTTGCCTAAAATGCAAAGATAGCAGCTGTAATAAATTGTCATAAAATTTCGGAGAAACTCAAGACAAAATCTAAAACTTGAACGAATATGTAGAACGATAAGGGATGGGAATTTTCTAAATATTTATTTTTCAGAGGCGTATGCAATAATTCCTGCTCACTTGCCAGAGAGTTTGTTGCATAAAACAAATCAACAGATAATGTAGTTTAAACACGCAAAATTTATTTTTAATATCTGAAGCCATCTCGGAGAAACTTAAGACAAATTATAGTAAATATTCGAAAAATAATGTACATGTGGAGATTGCTAAATAGTTTCTTTTCAGTGGCGGATGCAATAACCCCTGTTCAGGAGCCAGAGGGTTTCTTGTCTAAAATGTGCTAATGACAACTGTCATAAACTGTCATAAACTCTCGCAGAAACTAAAGAAAAAAATTAAAGCTTGAATGAGTACGTAAATTGATGAGAGATGGGAATTTTCTAAATATTTATTTTTCAGTTGAGGATGCAATAATCCCTACTCAGTTGCCAGAGGGTTTGTTGCATAAAATGAGTTAACAGCAACTCTGATAAACTGCAACATCTATTTTTAATATCTGAAGCTATCTCGAAGAAATTCAAAAAATTAATAATAAATATGCGAAAAATTATGATGATATAAGGAGTTTGCTAAACATTTCCTTTTCAGTGGCGGATGCAATTATCCCTGTTCAGGTGCAGGGTTTCTTGCTTATAACGTTTCGATAGCAACTGTCATAAATTGCCATAAACCCTTGGAGAAACTGAAGAAAAAAATTGAACTTGAATTAATATATAAATCGATGAGGAGTGGGAATTTTCTAAATATTTGTTTTCTTGGTGGCGGATGCAATAATCCCTGCTCAGTTATCAGAGAGTTTGTTGCATAAAATGAATCAACAGCAGATGTGATAAACTGTAAAATTTATTGTTAATATCTGAAGCCATCTGGGAGAAATTCAAAAAATAATAATAAATAATATGCGAAAAATAATGGACATGAGGAGTTTGCTAAGTATTTTCTTTTCAGTGACGGATGCAATAATCCCTGTTCAGGTGCCAGAGGGTTTCTTGCCTAAAATGAACTGATAGAAACTGTCAGAAACTGTTATAAATTCTTGGAGTGCTAAAGTACAAGAAAAAAAATACTTGAATAAATATGTAAATCCATGAAAGATGGGAATTTTCTAAATATTTGTTTTTCAGTGGCCGATGAAGGGATTCCTGCTCAGTTCCTAGAGAGTTTGTTGCATGAAATGAATCAAGAGCAACTGTGATAAACTGCAAGATTTATTTTTAACATCTGAAGTCATCTCGAAAAAATTTAAAAAAATTATAATAAATGTGCGAAAAATAACGGACATGTGAAGTTTTCTAAACATTTTCTTTTCAATGGCGGATGCAAAAATCCCTGTTCAGGTGTCAGAGGGCTTCTTGCCTAAAATGTACTGCTATGGTACTGTCATAAGCTCTTGGAGAAACTCAAGAAAAATATTAAAATTTGAACGAACATGTAAATCGATAAGGGATTAGAAATTTCTAAAGATTTATTTTTCAATGGGCTTTGCAATAATCCCTGTTCAGGTGCCAGACAGTTTCTTGCCTAAAATGCAAAGATAGCAGCTGTAATAAATTGTCATAAAATTTCGGAGAAACTCAAGACAAAATCTAAAACTTGAACGAATATGTAGAACGATAAGGGATGGGAATTTTCTAAATATTTATTTTTCAGAGGCGTATGCAATAATTCCTGCTCACTTGCCAGAGAGTTTGTTGCATAAAATGAATCAACAGATAATGTAGTTTAGATACGGAAAATTTATTTTTAATATCTGAAGCCATCTCGGAGAAATTTAAGACAAATTATAGTAAATGTCCTAAAAATAATGGACATGTGGAGATTGCTAAATATTTTCTTTTCAGTGGCGGATGCAATCATTCCTGTTCAGGAGCCAGAGGGTTTCTTGTCTAAAATGTGCTAATGGCAACTGTCATAAACTGTCATAAACTCTCGCAGAAACTAAAGAAAAAAATTAAAGCTTGAATGAGTACGTAAATTGATGAGAGATGGGAATTTTCTAAATATTTATTTTTCAGTTGAGGATGCAATAATCCCTACTCAGTTGCCAGAGGGTTTGTTGCATAAAATGAGTTAACAGCAACTCTGATAAACTGCAACATCTATTTTTAATATCTGAAGCTATCTCGAAGAAATTCAAAAAATTAATAATAAATATGCGAAAAATTATGATGATATAAGGAGTTTGCTAAACATTTCCTTTTCAGTGGCGGATGCAATTATCCCTGTTCAGGTGCAGGGTTTCTTGCCTAAAATGTTTCGATAGCAACTGTCATAAATTGCCATAAACCCTTGGAGAAACTGAAGAAAAAAATTAAACTTGAATTAATATATAAATCGATGAGGAGTGGGAATTTTCTAAATATTTGTTTTCTTGGTGGCGGATGCAATAATCCCTGCTCAGTTATCAGAGAGTTTGTTGCATAAAATGAATCAACAGCACATGTGATAAACTGTAAAATTTATTGTTAATATCTGAAGCCATCTGGGAGAAATTCAAAAAAATAATAATAAATAATATGCAAAAAATAATGGACATGAGGAGTTTGCTAAGTATTTTCTTTTCAGTGACGGATACAATAATCCCTGTTCAGGTGCCAGAGGGTGTCTTGCCTAAAATGAACTGATAGAAACTGTCATAAACTGTTATAAATTCTTGGAGTGCTAAAATACAAGAAAAAAAATACTTGAATAAATATGTAAATCCATGACAGATGGGAATTTTCTAAATATTTGTTTTTCAGTGGCCGATGAAGGGATTCCTGCTCAGTTCCTAGATAGTTTGTTGCATAAAATGAATCAAGAGCAACTGTGATAAACTGCAAGATTTATTTTTAATAGCTGAAGTCATCTCGAAAAAATTTAAAAAAATTATAGAAAATGTGCGAGAAATAATGGACATGTGAAGTTTTCTAAACATTTTCTTTTCAGTGGCGGATGCAAAAATCCCTGTTCAGGTGCCAGAAGCTTCCTTGCCTAAAATGTGCTGATAGCAACTGCCATAAATTGTCATAAACCCTTGGAGAAACTGAAGAAAAAAAAATTAACTTGAATTAATATATAAATCGATGAGGAATGGGAATTTTCTAAATATTTGTTTTTTTGGTGGCGGATGCAATAATCCCTGCTCAGTTATCAGAGAGTTTGTTGCATAAAATGAATCAAAAGCAGATGTGATAAACTGTAAAATTTATTGTTAATATCTGAAGCCATCTGGGAGAAATTCAAAAAATTAATAATAAATAATATGCGAAAAATAATGGACATGACGAGTTTGCTAAGTATTTTGTTTTCAGTGACGGATGTAATTCTGCCTGTTCAGGTGCCAGAGGGTTTCTTGCCTAAAATGTACCGATAGAAGCTGTCATAAACTTTTGCAGAAACTTAGGAAAAAAATTTAAACTTGAATGAATATATGTATAAATCGATGAGGGATGGAAATTTCCTAAATATTTATTTTCTGGTGGCGGATGCAATAATCCTTGTCCAATTTCCAGAGTTTTTGCTGCACAAATGAATCAACAGCCACTGGGATAAACTGCAAAATTTATTTTCATTATCTGAAGCCATCTAGGAAAAATTTAAAAAAATAATAATAAATATTCAAAAAATAATGAACATGAAGAGTTTGCTAAATATTTCCTTTTCAGTTGCGGATGCAACAATCCCAGTTCAGGTGCCAGAGGTTTTCTTGGCTATAATGTACCGACAGCAACTGTCATAGACTGTCACAAATTCTGAGAACAGAAGAGACAATTAATTGAGATAAGAAATTCAATAGAGAAATAAAACTTGAATGAATATGTAAATCGATGAGGGATGGGAATTTTCTAACTATATTTCTAACTATATACTTTTTACAAACCCTGCTCAGTAGCTAAAGGGTTTATTGCCCAAATATACCAATAACAACTGTTTTAGGTTGCAAAATTGCTTTTTGATATATTAAGCCATATTGGAGAATTTCAAAAATATAAAAAAATAAAAAATATGTAAGTCGCTGAGGGGAGTTTCCTTAATAAAAAAAATCCTTTTTAGGTGGTGCATGCAATAATTCTTGCTTAGTTTCCAGAGGATTTGCATCATAAAATGTACCGATAGCAACTGTCATAAACTGCAAAATTTCCTTTTGGTACATTTAGTCATCGAAAAGAAATTAAAAGAAAAATGAATATGTGAGGCGATGAGGGATGGGAGTTTACCAAATATATTTTCAGAAGCGGATGCAATAATCTCTGTTGAGTTGCAAGGGGGTTCATTGTATAAAATGCACCAATAGCAAGTGTCGTAAACTGCCAAATCTTCTCTTAATATCTTGAGCCATCTCGAAGAATTTCAAGAAAAAATAAAATAATCCCTGCTCAGTTGCCAGAGGGTTTTCTGCATAAAATGTACCGAGATCAACTGTCGTAAACTGCAACTTTTTCTAATATCTTAAGCCATCATGGAGAAATTCAAAAAAATAAAAATCTTGATTGAATATTCAAATCGATGCGATATGGGGTTTTCTACATAATTATTATTCAGTGGCGGATGCAGTAATCCGTGCTTAGTTGCCAGAGGGTTTGTTTCATAAAACGTACCGATAGCAACTGTCATAAACAGCAAACATTCCTTTAAAGCTATTCGGAGAAATGTAAAGAAATAAAACATTCTGTAAAGCGATGTGGGTTGGGAATTTTCAAAATACTTAATTTTTCATTGGCGGATGCAATAATCCCTGTTTAGTTGCCAGAAGGTTTGTTGCCCAAATATACTTATAACGACTTTTATAAATATACTTATAACGACTTTTATGAACTGCAAAATTTCCTTTTAAAACTTTAAGCCATCCCAAGGAAATAAAAAAAAATGAATATATAAAGCGATAAATGATGGGAATTTTCTAAATATTCCTTTTTCAGTGCGGATGCAATATAGGCAAAATTTTGCTTTAATATCCTAAGCGCAATTCAAAGTTGTGTAATTTTTCATAAAATTTAAGACTTTGTATTTTGAAAACAAAAGGGATTTCGACAAAATTCTATATTTTTCGCGTGGTATCCACTTTGCTAATAAATATGTATATCGATGAGGAGTGAGAGTTTTAAGTTGAGCTAAAGTGAGCCTTAAAATTTCTTTTGTAGCAGACATTCCTGTCAAACGGCCTGTCACTAACCAATGTTTTTGGTAATTTGGATAATTAATAAAGGTAAAAGTTACATTGTTTGAAAATATGGTCAATTATTTTTTACTAGTAGTAAAGCTGTAAAACTTGGCTCTCCTGATGGCACCTTCTTATTAAGGAACTCTCATTTGGCTCTTGCACGGGGTGCTAACGTCAATTTATTTTAATCAGGTGCTCAAGAAATGAGAAGAACTAATGGGCGAATTTTTTTGCAGATCATTTTTTTGCCTAGAGATTTAGCACCATTAATCCAGCAATAAACATTTATTGTTTCAGATGCATCGGTCCCTCCGGATACAAATAAGAACGCATTTCGCCCACGTGTAACGCTGTAACTCCCAATAAAAACCTACTTGATCCAGTTTCTTTGGAATAAAATATCCTCAAGAGTGGAGAACTGAAACAAAAGCATGCATATTTAAAGGATCAGGGATAAAATGTCAGATCGTGCAAATATCACGGCTCCGATCGATTTCTTCGGAATGGTGCAGAGAAATGCTTTTATAGTTTTTCTCTTTCTGGATTTTTATTGGACCGTTTCAAATAATTTAGTAATAAATTTGTACCCGGTTTGGACTCTGATGCTCCTTTTATGTATTATTCATTGGTTTACACCATCAAAATTGAGCGTAACGCCTTTAAATGCCCCTGTTTTGGGCGAGAATTTCAAATTTCTCTGTTGTACAAAGAAACTCGATTTCATAATGAATCGCTTCGCAAAAAGGTATTTTGCCCCATAGTGCTGCACACCTCAGCAAACACTAGTTAAAAATGTTCTAGAGGATTTATTATTTTATCCGCCGAAAATAAATAGGATTGAGCGAAGCGCAAAATTAAACCAATCCAATTAATATCTTCCATGTTAATGGAATAAAGCATTTTTCGAACAGTTTAATTTTTCAGACTAACACTGTTCGTTCTATAATTCCAAATAGCATTACTTTGAAAACAGTACCTACCACCAGATAATTGAGGGCTGGATGGTGTGTGGTACTCGTGTCTAGCCTCGACCTTCTTCTGAGAAGGAACGTCTTCATTCTCCAAGGACGACGAAGTCATCTTACTCTTCTTCCTTTCATCCGCCGAAGCCTTGCTCACATTCCTCTTGGACATACCTGCGACAAAAGCGCAATTAAGTTCAAAGTCACTTTGGAGCTACGAATTTATCGGCCATTCATGGACAACCTATATCTGCAATCGCTATTAATCTTCACTAATAGCAAAATTGCCGCGATATTTCATTATTCATAATTTGTTTTACCTTAACGTGGCCAGGCAGTAATGACAATATATTTTCCGAATTCCCTTGGTGAAAAATAGCGAAATTTTATGGCTATTGTTCAAAATTTTTCTTGGGGCTTAAATGGAAAAAATCAAACAGACAGAGCAGATGTTCGCTAAGCGAGGGATGTTTTCTAATTACTAAGTTTAATCCTACAAAAGTTTAAGTTCCATTAAATAATTTTCTTTTTACAGAACGCACACAAAAAGTGCCTAAGTGATTGCTAATTATTAATGTATAATTATTAAGTTATTTAAAAATTATTTTTAAACCTTCTTATAGTCTCAGATTATTAAAATTTCAGATAAATATTTCAGATCATTTTTGTAACCTGTACCTGTATATCTTTATTAGTAAATTGTTAAACTCATAAAGTTTAATCTATTAATGATACTGGTAATAATCGACTGAATAAAAAAAGCATGTCTGAGGCTTTCGTTTTGACCATGATCTTCATTTTGAAGTCACGTAAATCATTAAAACCCAAGTTATAAATTTGGTGTTTCAAGTTCAAAATTCTGAAGCATAGATTCTCGAAGCAAACCCCGGGTTCGTAGTCAGCTTCAGTATTTTGAAGTCTTGGGGATTAATGCCTGACAACGCAGTTCTTAATTAATTTCATTTTGAAGCCATGTAAATTACGGGCTGTGTTTTGTGTCTTCGATGCAAAGAATTTTAGCCTGGTTAATTAGTCTTTTTTCTGGGAGGCCAAAAATTAACTAAATTTTAATCACGACTGGAAGCTGCAGCCATTGGTATTTGTATTCGAGTCACATAAATCATTAGTTTTAAAGTTATAAATTTGGATCAGTTTTTTCCCGTTAAAGTCTTAAGCTGCAAAACCTAGTCAGGGTCCAATCTGTTCAAATAACTTGGTACTCTTGCCAACTATAAGTTGGGAATTAATTAAATTACGGTAATTTGAAGTCATATAAGTTTTTGTCTAATATAAGTAAAAAGGAAATTTTTGGTGTCTAAAATGAAGAAAGTTTAAGCTTTGTTAATCGATTGAATGTCTTAGTTACATGTTGAAGCCAAATAAATTATTATTTGTTAACATTTGTTTTTAAATTACCATTATTACTAAAAAGTATTACCTTATTGAATCCACCTCTTGAAGCCACTGTTATTCAGTACTTTTTCAATGTTTAAGTATTTTTTTTAACGTATTTCCAACACATGTTTAATCAGTAAACATGGCGTGACTAAAAATTTCAGAATCCAAAATCTTATGAACGGCAAATATTGAAGCCACTGTTATCTGGACCTATCGAAGGGTTATAAGTAGTTAAGCTTAACGGATTTTTAAATATTTTACTAAGACAAAACTCACTTAATTACATGTTAAAACCAAATGAATTATTAGTTTTTAATATTTGTTTTTAAGTTACCCTTTTTAGTAAAAAAATAATACCTTTTTGAATCCACCTCTTGAAGCCACTGTTATTCAATACTTTTTCAACATTTGAATATCTCATTTAACGCAATTCCAAAACTTGTTAAAATTTACCAAATCAGTAAATATGGCGTGAGCGAAATTTTCAGGCAGGAATTGCAAATACTGAAGTCATGGTTAACTGGCTGAATCAAACCATTATAAATAGAGAAGCTTGACGAATTAATCCATATATTGCTGATACACAAAAGTCGTTTAATTACATGTTGAAGCCAAATAAATTTTTACTTATTAACATTGGTATTTAAATTAATTTTAAGAGTAAAAAATAATACGCTTTTAAAGCCACCTCTTCAAGCCATTGTTAATTAATGCCTTTTTGAGTATGTCTTTTAAGGTATTTCCAAAACATGTTTAAGTTTAAAAAGACAGTTAACCATGGCGTAAATGAACATTTTAGGATTAAAAATTTTAAGAATAGTAAATACTGAAGCTCTGGTTAACTGGTTATATGGAAGCGTTATAAAAATTGAAGCTCGACGGATTTTTCAAATATTGCTTAGGCACAAAAATTATTGAATTGAAATGTTTTTTTTTGTTTTTTGAATTGTTTCTAAACTGTCCCTAATAGTAACCAAATAGTACACCTATATCTTGAAGCCATTGTTAATCAATACTCAAATATTTGAACGTATTTTTTAGCGTATTTACAACACATATTAGAGTTTTACCGAATCACTAAATGAACATTTCCGAATTCAAAATATTAAGGATGGAAAATACTGAAGCGATGGTTATCTGAATAATTCATAGCGTTATCAAAAGTGAAGAATGACGGTGAATGAACATTTCAGGATTAAAAATCCTTAAAATGGCAAATACTGAAGCCATGGTTTACTGGACAAATAAAAGCGTTATCAAAAGTAAAGATTGACGGATTTTGACATATTTTGCAGATACAGAAAAGTTGCTTTTCATATATTGAAGCCATATAAATTACTACTCATTAACATTTTTTTTAAATTGCATTTTCTTTGTAGTAAAAAAATAATACCATTTTGAAGCCACCTCTTGAAGCCAGTGTTAATCAATACTCTTCCTATCTGTTAATATCTCTATTAACGTATTTCCAACATATTTTAAAGTGTACGAAATCAGTAAACATGGCATGACTAAACATTTTGCGATACAAAATCTTATGAACGGCAAATATTGAAGCCACTGTTATCTGGCTCTATCGAAGGGTTATAAGTAGTGAAGCTTAACGGATTTTTAAATATTTTACTAAGACAAAACTCACTTAATTACATGTTAAAACCAAATGAATTATTAGTTTTTAATATTTGTTTTTAAGTTACCCTTTTTAGTAAAAAAATAATACCTTTTTGAATCCAACTCTTGAAGCCACTGTTATTCAATACTTTTTCAACATTTGAATATCTCATTTAACGCAATTCCAAAACTTGTTAAAATTTACCAAATCAGTAAATATGGCGTGAGCGAAATTTTCAGGCAGGAATTGCAAATACTGAAGTCATGGTTAACTGGCTGAATCAAACCATTATAAATAGAGAAGCTTGACGAATTAATCCATATATTGCTGATACACAAAAGTCGTTTAATTACATGTTGAAGCCAAATAAATTTTTACTTATTAACATTGGTATTTAAATTAATTTTAACAGTAAAAAATAATACGCTTTTAAAGCCACCTCTTCAAGCCATTGTTAATTAATGCCTTTTTGAGTATGTCTTTTAAGGTATTTCCAAAACATGTTAAAGTTTAAAAAGACAGTTAACCATGGCGTAAATGAACATTTTAGGATTAAAAATTTTAAGAATAGTAAATACTGAAGCTTTGGTTAACTGGTTATATGGAAGCGTTATAAAAATTGAAGCTCGACGAATTTTTCAAATATTGCTTAGGCACAAAAATTATTGAATTGAAATGTTTTTTTTTGTTTTTTGAATTGTTTCTAAACTGTCCCTAATAGTAACCAAATAGTACACCTACATCTTGAAGCCATTGTTAATCAATACTCAAATATTTGAACGTATTTTTTAGCGTATTTACAACACATATTAGAGTTTTACCGAATCACTAAATGAACATTTTCGAATTCAAAATATTAAGGATGGCAAATACTGAAGCGATGGTTATCTGAATAATTCATAGCGTTATCAAAAGTGAAGAATGACGGTGAATGAACATTTCAGGATTAAAAATCCTTAAAATGGCAAATACTGAAGCCATGGTTTACTGGACAAATAAAAGCGTTATCAAAAGTAAAGATTGACGGATTTTTACACATTTTGCAGATACAGAAAAGTTGCTTTTCATATACTGAAGCCATATAAATTACTACTCACTAATATTTTTTTTAAATTGCATTTTCTTTGTAGTAAAAAAATAATATCATTTTGAAGCCACCTCTTGAAGGCAGTGTTAATCAATACTCTTCCTATCTGTTAATATCTCTATTAACGTATTTCCAAAATATTTTAAAGTGTACGAAATCAGTAAACATGGCGTTACTAAACATTTTGCGATACAAAATCTTATGAACGGCAAATATTGAAGCCACTGTTATCTGGCTCTATCGAAGGGTTATAAGTAGTGAAGCTTAACGGATTTTTAAATATTTTACTAAGACAAAACTCACTTAATTACATGTTAAAACCAAATGAATTATTAGTTTTTAATATTTGTTTTTAAGTTACCCTTTTTAGTAAAAAAATAATACCTTTTTGAATCCAACTCTTGAAGCCACTGTTATTCAATACTTTTTCAACATTTGAATATCTCATTTAACGCAATTCCGAAACTTGTTAAAATTTACCAAATCAGTAAATATGGCGTGAACGAAATTTTCCGGTAGGAATTGCAAATACTGAAGTCATGGTTAACTGGCTGAATCAAAACATTATAAATAGGGAAGCTTGACGAATTAATCCATATATTGCTGATACACAAAAGTCGTTTAATTACATGTTGAAGCCAAATAAATTTTTACTTATTAACATTGGAATTTAAATTAATTTTAACAGTAAAAAATAATACGCTTTTAAAGCCACCTCTTCAAGCCATTGTTAATTAATGCCTTTTTGAGTATATCTTTTAAGGTATTTCCAAAACATGTTAAAGTTTAAAAAGACAGTTAACCATGGCGTAAATGAACATTTTAGGATTAAAAATTTTGAGAATAGTAAATACTGAAGCTATGGTTAACTGGTTATATGGAAGCGTTATAAAAAGTGAAGCTTGACGGATTTTTCAAATATTGCTTAGTCACAAAAATTATTGAATTGAAATGTTTTTTTTTATTTTTGAATTGTTTCTAAACTGTCCCTAATAGTAACCAAATAGCACACCTACATCTTGAAGCCATTGTTAATCAATACTCAAATATTTGAACGTATTTTTTAGCGTATTTACAACACATATTAGAGTTTTACCGAATCACTAAATGAACATTTCCGAATTCAAATTATTAAGGATGGCAAATATTGAAGCGATGGTTATCTGAATAATTCATAGCGTTATCAAAAGTGAAGAATGACGGTGAATGAACATTTCAGGATTAAAAATCCTTAAAATGGCAAATACTGAAGCCATGGTTTACTGGACAAATAAAAGCGTTATCAAAAGTAAAGATTGACGGATTTTGACATATTTTGCAGATACAGAAAAGTTGCTTTTCATATATTGAAGCCATATAAATTACTACTCATTAACATTTTTTTTAAATTGCATTTTCTTTGTAGTAAAAAAATAATACCATTTTGAGGCCACCTCTTGAAGCCAGTGTTAATCAATACTGTTCCTATCTGTTAATATCTCCATTAACGTATTTCCAATATATTTTAAGGTGTACGAAACCAGTAAACATGGCGTTTTGCGATACAAAATCTTATGAACGGAAAATATTGAAGCCACTGTTATCTGGCTCTATCGAAAGGTTATAAGCTTAACGGATTTTTAAATATTTTACTAAGACAAAACTCACTTAATTACATGTTAAAACCAAATGAATTATTACTTTTTAATATTTGTTTTTAAGTTACCCTTTTTAGTAAAAAAATAATACCTTTTTGAATCCAACTCTTGAAGCCACTGTTATTCAATACTTTTTCAACATTTGAATATCTCATTTAACGCAATTCCGAAACTTGTTAAAATTTACCAAATCAGTAAATATGGCGTGAACGAAATTTTCCGGTAGGAATTGCAAATACTGAAGTCATGGTTAACTGGCTGAATCAAAACATTATAAATAGGGAAGCTTGACGAATTAATCCATATATTGCTGATACACAAAAGTCGTTTAATTACATGTTGAAGCCAAATAAATTTTTACTTATTAACATTGGTATTTAAATTAATTTTAACAGTAAAAAATAACAAGCTTTTGAAGTCACCTCTTCAAGCCGTTGTTAATTAATGCCTTACAATATTTGAGAATTTGAGGTATTTCCAAGACATGTTAAAGTTCAAAATCTCAGTAAACGAATATCTCAAGATTGAAAATTTTAAATTGATAAATACTGAAGCCATGGTTAACTGGTTCTAGGAAAGCGTGAAAAAGTTTTAAAAAGTGAAGCTTGACGGATTTTTCATATTTTGCTTAGGCAGAAAATCATTGAATTTACATATTGAAGGCAAACATATTATGTTTCCAAACTGTTCCTAATATTAAAAAAAAATAGTACCCCTACATTTTGAAGCCATTGTTAATCAATAGTTTTCCAATATTTGACTCTCTCATAACACGTAATTCCAATACATGTTAGAGTTTTACCGAATCAGTAAATTTGAACAGTTGCCAAATCAAAATATTAAGGAACAAATGTTGAAGACAACGTTAACCGGCTATAACGGCACGTTATAAACATTGAACCTTACTTAACTTAGTAATACGAGCAATGTAAAGTGTTTTCCGGGCTTTGAAGCTGTGGTCCAATGGAATTTCTTTCTGACGTTTCGTCTGCAACTGTGGCAGACATTATCAACGGCGATGAGGCAATGAGCAAAGTGATCTCCTATGCTTCCCGACGTTGACTGATTGGACTGTGGTGAACTCCGTGGTATTTATTTCCTCCTCACCGTCGCGCTGTAGTAGAGAAACCGAGGTGGTCACACCGTCTTACAAAGGATAGTATTTGGAAAAAAAAACAAAATTGACTTTTGCACAAAAAATCGTTAAATAAAGTGTAGAAATTGTCCACTACAAATAAATAGTTTACATGTAAACTGTACTAACAACCGGTTAACACTGACCGCTAGAAACAGCATTGTTTTCCCTGGAACTTAATAAGCAGCTGAAACTGAATGCCTCCAGTTATTAATTAAATTAACTAAAACTTGAGAACAATGGTTAGTGCAAGTAGTGTCAATTCCATTCCCGAACAAGCGGGAAGCTCTTTCCCTTATTCTCAATAGAGTAAATTGGGATTTGAATGTGGTTAAGGACGTTTAAACAGTATTTTCTAATTAAGACTCCTACATGTGATTTGCATGTGGTTTGAGTCCATCTCTGTGCATACGCGTATAGGATATAATGGGCAAAGTTGAGCAAAGACAAGGGACTGGGTAGTCTCCCTACGGCTATATTCGTATACGATAAAAGTTGCGCTTTTGCAGTTTCATTTTGCTATCAAGGAAAGCAGGTGCTTTCTACAGTCTACAGGAAAAGGGACGAAACTTCAACGTGATACATTTAAATAAAGTGCTTCTTATTGTCGTGGAATTTCCACGTCACTTGTAGGTCGGAATGCGTAACTTAATGGTACTTTTAACACTGTTACTGATTTCAATATGTTTCGGACCTTTAGGGGAGAGGATTTTCCTGTTTAAACTTTGCTCAACTTTTGTAAGCGAATGGTTGAACAGGCGGCTATTTTCGCATAAGGCCGGATAAAAGGGAGCTGCTCCTTTATTACTTTCTAAGTTTGGGAAGTACTGGTTTTCTGGAACATTCTGCTGGTAGGAGGAATCCGTAAACGTATACAAACAGTGTGCCAGAATAATAAATTTCCGTTAAAGAATGAGCTGTTAGCGTTATTCCTCTCCTACGCATATTTCGCATTACATATCTAAGAAAATGTCAGGTGCATTTCGGCGAATTTATTATCGCGGATATCAAGTTGACACTGGAAACTAACAACCCCACTACAGGCTTATTTGCATCATCTAAGGGAAAACAAATGTCTGAGCAACAAAAGGAACACTGCCTTACACGGTGTATTTTAATAAAACATGTATCGTGCGGGTAGGTACAATGTTGTTTATCAAAACTTCATTCTAGTCCCGCTGAAAATGTAATTCCAATATTTTTTAAATGTTATTAAAACATTAGTTTATATAGCGTTCTAGCGAGAGCTTAAACGTATCCAAAAACCGGACGAGATTAGTCACATGTTATAACTGCCTCCATCAATTTTATTTCGGAATCGGTTAATCTCATTCTAGTAAAACATCATGTTGGGTGATACAAATGAAGCGAAACATTATATGTAAATGTGAAACAATAATTAACATATTAATCATTGGGGTTCAATACCATTTGAATAATTTCATGGCAATATCGTGGCAGAGCTGCTGCGGCTTCTTCGCCCTTGTTTAATAATGAATATCTGTACTGCAGCGATATAATATGAATAGGCTTTTCTCTACACAAAGGAACTAGTTGAAAATAACAAGGAGACAAGCAATTATAAAAGATACTTTTTGTTAGATAAAAATAGCCCGACAAAGAAGGAGAACGTGGGATAATATATTTCCCGTTGTGGAAGGATGGAATTGACATTGAGTTGAACAAGCCATTGTTTATTCATTTAGTTTAATTCAATAACTGACATGAATTGCATTCCAAGTGTTTACCAACTTTAGGGAGAAACAATTAAATATCTGACGAGGCAGAAAGACTGGTAGAAACGGTTGCTTGTGTTTTCCATTGGATTGCCTCTTAGTAATTGTATTTAGGTAAGACAATTAGCAGCAACTTCGTATGCTTTGGATTGCCGGCACGTTATGTAAAAACACTTAGTATCAAGTAATATCCACGACTTCATTAGCTCGAAGAAATTTCGTGCCAACAATGACATTGCAAAATAATTGCTTATTATCCTCAGCCTGAAAATGAGCTTCGATTATTTATATTTAGATTGTTTATCCCGAAGCGAGCACCAGATTTAACGCAGTGCCTCGCTAATATAGTGGTTTCCTATTAGTTCAAAAGCTATAACATTAATGTGAGTGTACTTCCCAGAGGAGAGGTGTATTAAAACAGGGAGATTGTACATTTAGTAGCTTAACTTCGATTAATGCGATTGTGTGTACTATGTTACACATAGGAGCTATCACCAGATTTTAAGACATTTAATTGTCCTTTCTTGAATTTAATAATCGGCCGGAATGCTATTCCTGCCAGTTATTAAATTAATCTAAATTTCTTGAGGACGATTACGCCGGGATTTTCCCAATTTATCACTTAAATAATTTTTTTTCTTAACTAATCAAGCACCTTTTAAACAATATTACGTAGTTAAAAATAAACACTCCTCTTGGGGGGCGGTTCTGCAATGAGGCAGAACCCTGACAGCTTTACTACTTCATGAGATGGCATCATGGGTTTAATATAGGAATGCTCTAAGAGTTTAATATAATATAGGGGATTAATCTCTTAAGCGAGCATTTTAACCAGAATTTTAACAAACAAATTAATAGTTGATTTGATTTTTCTATGTTCAATATGGTTAATTTTAAATTGCATTTAAACACTTTATACCGAATAAAATACTTAACAAAATTCTGATTAAGAATTATTAAATGGCAGTAACCTTTATTTAATTAAACGTGATTTAATATTTTTTACCTGCATGTAGTGTTGTCCAAGCAACAGCTCTCATTACTATATTATCAAATTGTCATATGTCATATAAACTGTGTTTAAATAAACTAAATTCAATGTTTTAACCTAATTCTACGAAAAGCAGTTAATTAAAAAATACCAAACTGTTTGTAAATTGAAAAGTCTTTTTTTTAACAAAATTGAATATAAGAGTTTAATTTATTTTAGGCGATGTAATTAGGCTTCAATCGTTTAGCATATTTTAATCAGAATTTTAACAAATCAACTCATAAATTATTTTCTTTTATATGTTTAACATGACTAAATTTAAATTATATTAAAAATAAACGTACCGAATAGAATATTTAAATATTAATAATTACAATGCAATGACCGTCATTTAATTAAACTAGATTTTATATTTTTAAATCACCTGTATGTACACAAGTTTGTGTAGTATTTATAGATTTTCAGTTGGTTATATATGACCTAAGCTGTGTTTAAAGGGAAAATTAATATTTTTACTTAAGGTATTAAATTAATAAACCAGCAAAATATTAAAATACTTGTAAATTGAAGAGCCTTTAATTAGCCTTCATCCATTTAACATTCGTCTTATATAT
Organism: Taphrorychus bicolor; assembly: GCA_951812265.1. Lineage (NCBI taxonomy): Eukaryota > Metazoa > Arthropoda > Insecta > Coleoptera > Curculionidae > Taphrorychus > Taphrorychus bicolor. The sequence continues at coordinate 21,651,481 of OX638307.1, read as the reverse complement.
TTAACAAGATTAAATTTAAATTGTATTAAAACTAAGTATGCTGAATAGAATATTTAACAAATTCATAATTGAAACGAAATAACTCTTATTCAAATACACTGGATTTAATATATTTTAATTACCTGCATGTACGCAAGTTTTACTAATAGAATATCGTGTGTAATGTATCACATAAGCTGTGTTTAGAGAGTTCAGGTTAGTTCAGGTTAGATAAAATTTATTTAAATTCCGATTTTAAAGGCGGAATTTAGATAAATTCCGAAATCAAAGTCGAAATTTAGTTAAATTCCGAGTTCAAAGTCGAGATTTACTTCAATTCCGATTTTAAAGTCGGAATTTAGTTAAATTACGAGAATTTAAAGTCGGAATTTAATTAAGTTCCGAGATGAAAATCGCAATTTACTTAAATTCCTATTTTAAAGTCGGAATGTAGTTATATTCCGAGATCAAAATCGAAATTTAGTTAAATTCCGATTTTAAAGTTGAAATTGAGTTTTATTCCGATTTTAAAGGCGGAATTTAGTTAAATTCCGAGATCAAAGTTGGAAATTTCTAAAATTCCGGGTTCAAAGTTGAAATTTAGTTAAATTCTGAGTTGAAGGTCGAAATTTAGTTCAATGCCGATTTTAAAGTTGGCAAAAAGCTAAATTTCAAGTTTAAAGTCTCAACTGAGTTAAATGCCGAGGTCGAAATAGGATTTTACTTATATTCCAATTTCAAAGACGGAATTTAGTTAAATTCCGAGTTCGAAGTCGAAATTTTGTTAAATTCAAACTTGAAAGTCGAAATTTAGTTAAATTCCGAGTTTAAGGTAGGAATTTAGTTAAATTAACAAACTAAAGTCGGAATTAGAAAAGCAGTGAATTAATAAACCAGCAAAATGTTAAACTACTTATAAATGGAAGAGCCTTTAATTTATCAAAGTTTAGCATAAGAGTTTAATATTATTTTGGCGATATAATTAGCGTTAAACCGTTTAGTATATTTTAACCAAAATTTTAACAAATCATTTAATAAATGATTTCGTCTTATATATTTAACGTGACTAAATTTCAATTGAATTAAAAATAAATATGCTGAATAGAATATTTAACAAATTCATAATTAGAACGCAATAACTCTTATTTAATTAAATTGGATTTAATATATTTTAATTACCTGCATGTGCGCAAGTAAACTTTATTTAGAGAAAAAACATAAAAACTGAAGAGACTTTAATGTACCATAAAAAGAAATATTATTTTTCATCAATCGATTATTATGTCACAATCAGAATCTTAACAATTTTAATAAGAAATATTTTGCCTCTTAAATATTTAACATGATTAAATGAAATTTCCATTAAAGCTGTATGCACTGAATAAAATATTTAACAAACTCCTTATTAATAAATAAACCACAGAAACCATTATCTAATTAAAAGTGACTTTATATAAGTTGCAATAAATAATTTTTTTACTAGAATTTGGTTACATTCTAAAAAAGCCATAAACTAATGAGCCAGAACATTTTAAATTTGTAATTTTGTTAAATTAAAAGCTTAATAAAATAGTAAAGTAGAATTTTTTATTTATTTTTGGGGTCTATGGGTTTTATTATGCAAAATTAATTATTTCAAAATACCCAGTAATAAACGACCAATACGCATTTAAAAAAAGTGCTATTTTAGGGATTTTAGTTCCCTCAACCTTTTAGATATAAAAGCATAATTTCCCCGAGGCATCACTTCTTTCAAAACTAACTTTTCCTTTACATTTTTATAAGTTTAAGCGGAATAAGACGGTAATTGCGAACAGCAGCTTTAGGAATTTTTTGAACAAAAATCGCAGTTTATTAAATATTCGGACTCAGTTAAAAACATTACAATAACGGGATGGCAGTGGATTGTAAAAATCTAACTTTATGGTTATTAGAAGAGGTATGTCGTTTCGCATTGAGAATTGCCTTGTTTCTTGAACTGTCTGCCTTATCTGAGTTCAAGTCAGATTTCTGAACTCAATTTACTTGCAGATGGTGCTAGTACATGTGTTTATTATTGCTAGACACCTGTATAAATCCATACTGATTTACTCATAATAATTATAACATTCCTGTCCATCTATTATTATATAAACGAAACATGCCGAACCAGGTAAATCTATATTTATTTTAGTGAGATTGAATATCTGCATCAACGTCATGACCACAATATCTATTATCATTGATTATAAATACATAGTAGTTCAAATTTACATTATTTTTGTTTATATAACAGTTAAATAACTCTTATCCCCCATGGCTCTAAATGGAAAGTTAGAAAACTCTTGTCCCTCGTCGATATGTAAACAAAATTAAAAACATTTGTCTTCATCGATGTAAAGAGAGAATAGTTTTTCGATTTTTATAGATAAACAAATAATAAGACCATGATTATTCTGACTAGCACTAAAGTATAGAATTTATATTATCACCCGCACGTTTATATTTTGGAAGATATATTACGCAAGTAGTAAAATATAACAACGCATTAAAAATTATGGTTAATCAAGGATAATCTTGAGCTTAGTGGAACTCCCTGTATGAGTTTATTGCTTCAGCTGCATTAACTTGGTCCCGATATTAAGCAGCGACCACCACGAAAATTAGGTGCAAAACCTCGACGCTCAAACTAAAATAATGCGATTAAAAATAATTGGAGGAGTAGGAAACAAAGCTTAAAGCAGTCCACTGGTTGGCCCCTGTAGCAACAAGATGGAAAGTATTTTAAATTAAACATGATCTCATTTACACGGAAACTGGCAAAGTTAAGTCGTTTAGATGTATTTCGCAGGGCGTATGCCCGCCGTGCCGTTTTCTGAATATGCAAAGATAAATACCTAACTAAGGGAAGCGGGCAATTTCAACACCATACAGGAATCTCAGGGTTGCATTAAGGGCTTTTGGAAGGAATCTTATGTTTATTGGCTGACAACGATGGATTAACTTTATTTATTAGTTCCTATAATTCGTACCTATTATTCTGCCTTATAGTGGCGCTCTTGACAGATGACTGAAAAACAAAGAAAAAGACCCTACAAGGAGCCGTTGAAATTGTCCAATTAAAAAGAAACTCCCTAGAACATCATTGACTTCTGAAATAAAAGAACTTGAAAAGTATTGTTATACCCAAAAACAAAGTTACAGCTTTAAGAACTTGCTCTAAAAGTTAAAATTACGCCCCAAAGTATAATATATTTAACTTTCTAAGCAACAGTACATGTTTTCTTGAATACGAAATACCCAAATAAATTGTCATGTTGTGCTTAAGATGGATTGGCTAAACTTGAGCCATCTGAGAATACCGTAGTAAAGGGAACCTTCTTAATACGACGTGGAATGTGTTTTGTTGATATCGATTATTGATCAACAGCTGAATGTACTTACTTTCTCTGTCTCTGTGAAGCTGACTTCGAACTTCCGTTGGACGAGATATAGTCGTAGGCAAAGGTATTTCTGAAACAAAAATTCATGAAGAAAAAACGGAGAAATCCTCAAATAAAACGACTTTTATGCTCCTTCAATACCCTTACAGAATCCCCCGCATTCATTAACAATTCATGCCGCTTCCGCAAAACACAAAACGGTACACCTTGTTTTTTAATTTATAAGACATATCGAGAGGTCCCTACTTCGAACACGTCCGTCTCCATAAAATATAAATCGTAAACTTTTCCTTTTTGCAAACTTTGAAAGTCCCTAATATATGGTTAATCTGTTGAGGAAACTTTTTCAGTGAATATTGATAACTGATCGTAAAAGTTTCCCGTCTGAAATGAACAGCCCCGAATCCGGCTTAAGATGAAACTAGTCAGGAAGTGATTTTTTCATTAATGAGTCCTTTGTTTTGACTACAAGAAGTTTTGGAGAGTAACTGAAGTTTACTTTAGTGTCAACTGTGTCGTTTTGCTTTGTATCGTATGTAATAAAATTGCCATGCTTTAAAGAGCGATGAGAGATGGCAACCTGTAAAGAAATTGAATATGTATAATCCGATATTTGACATAAGACTCCAATTTGTCTGAAAATGGCTTTAAAATCTTGGTGATATCTAAAAGGCTGTAGGAGCTAATGAGCCACTGACTTGACGGTTCAATAGAAAAGAAATTGGTGCAGTTTGCCGATGCCTAAATTTTTCTGACAACTGATTTGCCTCTTTTACACTACCTAGAACGGTAAAAGGCACTAAAACACGGTTTTAGCCGTCTAATACAGGAAAAATTGGTGCAAATGTCAACAAATTAACGATGGTGTGAATATAGTAAAAGTGGTGATTCACAGATATTCCTAAAATTCCCGAAACCAAAAAAACTCTCATTTGCGATTTTAACGATATCTCAAAAACCGTGAGAACTGCTTAACTGTTAATACATAGTTTTATAATAAACATATTCCTAGAAGCCTAGAAATTGCGAAAAAAGCACTCTAACTGTTCTGAGAACAATTTTGCTTCTTTACCGGCATCACAAAACTGTGAGACCGTTTTAGCTAATAGAGGTCCATCAGAGGAAAAATTAGTGCTAATTGCCCTCGATTAAGTCAGTTTATTGATTATGAATCGGAGAAATTCTTAAGGGACCGAAACAATTGACAAAAAAAAATCATATTGTTCTCAAAACTGTTTTGTATGGAGGCGTAAAGGGCCAACAAGATTTTTTTTCTTAAATTCCGATTTTAGTTATTTATTTAAATTCCCAGTTCAAAGCCGGAATTTAGTTAAATTCAGAGTACAAAGTCGGAATTTAGTTAAATTCCGATTTTAAAGTCGGAATTTAGTTAAATTCCGAGAGTTTAAAGTCGGAATTTGATTAAATTCCGAGTTCAAAGTCGAAATTTGATTAAATTCCAATTTCAGAGTCGGAATGTAGATAAATTGCGAGAGTTTAAGGTCGGAATTTAGTTAAATTCTCAGTTCCAAGTTGAAATTCAGTTAAATAATATCGATTTCAAATTCGGAATTTAGTTAAATTCCTAGATTCAAGTCGGAATTTTGTTAAATTCGTAGATTCAAGTCGGAATTTATAGTTTAAAATCGGAATTTAGTTAAATGCCGACTTTAAAATTGGAATTTAGTTAAATTCCGAGTTTAAAGTCAGAACTTAGATAAATTCTCAGTTTAAAGTGGAAACTTAATTGAATCCCGAGCTCAAAGTCGGAATTTAGTTAAATTCCGAGTTCAAAATAGAAATTTATTTAATTTCCAATTTTATAGTCGGAATGTAGTTAAATTACGATATTCAAGTCGGAATTTATTTAAGTCCCGAGTTTCAGGTCGGAATTTAGTTAAATTCCGAGTTGAAAGTCGGAATTCAGTTAAACTCTGAGTTCAAAGTCGAAATTTAGTTAAATTCCGAGTTCAAAGTGGATATTTAGTTAAATTCGGAACTCAAAGTCGGAATTTAGTTTAATTCCGAGATCAAAGTCGGAATTTAGTTAAATTCCAAGTCAAAAGTTGAAATTTAGTTAAATTCCAATTTTAAACTCGGAATTTAGTTAAATTCCTAGTTCAAAATAGAAATTTAGTTAATATCCGATTTTAAAGTGGGAATTTAGTTAAATTCCGAGTTTAAAGTCGGAATGTGTTTAAATTTTGAGTTCAAAGTTGAAATTGAGTTAAATACCGATTTTAAAGTCGGAATTTAGTTAAATTCCGAGATCCAAGTCGGAATTAAGTTAAATTCCGAGGTCAAAGTCGGAATTTAGTTAAATTCTGAGTTCCAAGTTAAAATTCACTTAAATACAGATTTTAAAATCGGAATTTAGTTAAATTCCGAGGGTGTAAATTCTGAATTTAACCAAATTTTGAGATCAAAGCCGGAATGTAGTTAAAATGCAAGTTTTAATTCGAAATTTACTTAAATTCCGAGTTCAAAGTTGAAATTAAATTAAGTGCAGATTTTAAAGTCGGAATTTAGTTAAATTCCGAGTTTAAAGTCGGAATCTGGTTAAATTCCGAGTTCAAAGTCGAAGTTTAGTTAAATTCCAATTTTAAAGTTGGAACTTAGTTAAATTGCGAAAGTTTAAAGTCAGAATTTAGCTAAATTCCGAGTTCAAAGTTGAAATTCAGTTAAATACATATTTTAAAATTGGAATTTAGTTAAATTCCGAGGGTTTAAAGTCGGAATTTAACTAAATTTTGAGATCAAAGTCGGAATGTAGATAAAATGCAAGTTTTAACTAGAGTTATTTACTTAAATTTCTGAATCTTGTTAAATTCCGAGTTCAAAGTCGAAGTTTAGTTAAATTCCGATTTTAAAGTTGGAATTTAGTTAAATTGCGAAAGTTTAAATTCGGAATTAGCTAAATTCCGAGATCAAAGTCGGAATTTATTTAAAACCGATATTAAATTCGAAATTTAGTTAAATTCCGAGTTCAAAGTTGAAATTGAGTTAAATACCGATTTTAAAGTCGGAATTTAGTTAAATTCCGAGATCCAAGTCGGAATTAAGTTAAATTCCGAGGTCAAAGTCGGAATTTAGTTAAATTCTGAGTTCCAAGTTAAAATTCACTTAAATACAGATTTTAAAATCGGAATTTAGTTAAATTCCGAGGGTTTAAAGTCGGAATTTAACTAAATTTTGAGATCAAAATCGGAATGTAGTTAAAATGCAAGTTTTAATTCGAAATTTACTTAAATTTCGAGTTCAAAGTTGAAATTAAGTTAAGTGCAGATTTTAAATTCGGAATTTAGTTAAATTCCGAGTTTAAAGTCGGAATCTGATTAAATTCCGAGTTCAAAGTCGAAGTTTAGTTAAATTCCGATTTTAAAGTTGGAATTTAGTTAAATTGCAAAAGTTTAAATTCGGAATTAGGTAAATTCCGAGATCAAAGTCGGAATTTATTTAAAATCCTAGTTTAAATTCGAAATTTAGTTAAATTCCGAGTTCAAAGTTGAAATTCAGTTAAATACCGATTTTAAAGTCGGAATTTAGTTAAATTCCGAGATCCAAGTCGGAATTAAGTTAAATTCCGAGGTCAAAGTCGGAATTTAGTTAAATTCTGAGTTCCAAGTTAAAATTCACTTAAATACAGATTTTAAAATCGGAATTTAGTTAAATTCCGAGGGTTTAAAGTCGGAATTTAACTAAATTTGGAGATCAAAGTCGGAATGTAGTTAAAATGCAAGTTTTAATTCGAAATTTACTTAAATTTCGAGTTCAAAGTTGAAATTAAGTTAAGTGCAGATTTTAAATTCGGAATTTAGTTAAATTCCGAGTACAAAGTTGAAATTAAGTTAAGTGCAGATTTTGAATTCGGAATTTAGTTAAATTCCGAGTTTAAAGTCGGAATCTGGTTAAATTCCTAGTTCAAAGTCGAAGTTTAGTTAAATTCCGATTTTAAAGTTGGAATTTAGTTAAATTGCGAAAGTTTAAATTCGGAATTAGCTAAATTCCGAGATCAAAGTCGGAATTAATTTAAAATCCGAGTTTAAATTCGAAATTTAGTTAAATTCCGAGTTCAAAGTTGAAATTCAGTTAAATACCGATTTTAAAGTCGGAATTTAGTTAAATTCCGAGATCTAAGTCGGAATTAAGTTAAATTCCGAGGTCAAAGTCGGAACTTAGTTAAATTCTGAGTTCCAAGTTGAAATTCACTTAAATACAGATTTTAAAATCGGAATTTAGTTAAATTCCGAGGGTGTAAATTCTGAATTTAACCAAATTTTGAGATCAAAGCCGGAATGTAGTTAAAATGCAAGTTTTAATTCGAAATTTACTTAAATTCCGAGTTCAAAGTTGAAATTAAATTAAGTGCAGATTTTAAAGTCGGAATTTAGTTAAATTCCGAGTTTAAAGTCGGAATCTGGTTAAATTCCGAGTTCAAAGTCGAAGTTTAGTTAAATTCCAATTTTAAAGTTGGAACTTAGTTAAATTGCGAAAGTTTAAAGTCAGAATTTAGCTAAATTCCGAGTTCAAAGTTGAAATTCAGTTAAATACATATTTTAAAATTGGAATTTAGTTAAATTCCGAGGGTTTAAAGTCGGAATTTAACTAAATTTTGAGATCAAAGTCGGAATGTAGATAAAATGCAAGTTTTAACTAGAGTTATTTACTTAAATTTCTGAATCTTGTTAAATTCCGAGTTCAAAGTCGAAGTTTAGTTAAATTCCGATTTTAAAGTTGGAATTTAGTTAAATTGCGAAAGTTTAAATTCGGAATTAGCTAAATTCCGAGATCAAAGTCGGAATTTATTTAAAACCGATATTAAATTCGAAATTTAGTTAAATTCCGAGTTCAAAGTTGAAATTGAGTTAAATACCGATTTTAAAGTCGGAATTTAGTTAAATTGGATTAAGTTAAGTGCAGATTTTGAATTCGGAATTTAGTTAAATTCCGAGTTTAAAGTCGGAATCTGGTTAAATTCCTAGTTCAAAGTCGAAGTTTAGTTAAATTCCGATTTTAAAGTTGGAATTTAGTTAAATTGCGAAAGTTTAAATTCGGAATTAGCTAAATTCCGAGATCAAAGTCGGAATTAATTTAAAATCCGAGTTTAAATTCGAAATTTAGTTAAATTCCGAGTTCAAAGTTGAAATTCAGTTAAATACCGATTTTAAAGTCGGAATTTAGTTAAATTCCGAGATCTAAGTCGGAATTAAGTTAAATTCCGAGGTCAAAGTCGGAACTTAGTTAAATTCTGAGTTCCAAGTTGAAATTCACTTAAATACAGATTTTAAAATCGGAATTTAGTTAAATTCCGAGGGTTTAAAGTCGGAATTTAACTAAATTTTGAGATCAAAGTCGGAATGTAGTTAAAATGCAAGTTTTAATGCGAAATTTACTTAAATTTCGAGTTCAAAATTGAAATTAAGTTAAGTGCAGATTTTAAATTCGGAATTTAGTTAAATTCCGAGTTTAAAGTCGGAATCTGGTTAAATTCCGAGTTCAAAGTCGAAGTTTAGTTAAATTCCGATTTTAAAGTTGGAATTTAATTAAATTGCGAAAGTTTAAATTCGGAATTAGCTAAATTCCGAGATCAAAGTCGGAATTTATTTAAAGTCCGAGTTCAAATTGGAAATTTAGTTAAATTCCGAGTTCAAAGTAGAAATTCAGTTAAATACCAAATTTAAATTCGGAACTAAGTTAAATTCCGAGATCCAAGTCGGAATTAAGTTAAATTCCGAGGTCAAATTCGGAATTTAGTTAAATTCTGAGTTCCAAGTTGAAATTCAGTTAAATACAGATTTTAAAGTCGGAATTTAGTTAAATTCCGAGGGTATAAATTCTGAATTTAACCAAATTTTGAGATCAAAGTCGGAATGTAGTTAAAATGCAAGTTTTAATTCGAAATTTACTTAAATTCCGAGTTCAAAGTTGAAATTAAATTAAGTGCAGATTTTAGAGTCGGAATTCAGTTAAATTCCGAGTTTAAAGTTGGAATCTGGTTAAATTCCGAGTTCAAAGTCGAAGTTTAGTTAAATTCCAACTTTAAATTGGAACTTAGTTAAATTGCGAAAGTTTAAAGTCAGAATTTAGCTAAATTTCGAGATCAAAGTCGGAATTTAGTTAAAATCCGAGGTTAAATTCGAAATTTAGTTAAATTCCGAGTTCAAAGTTGAAATTCAGTTAAATACCGATTTTAAATTCGGAATTAAGTTAAATTCCGAGGTCAAATTCGAAATTTAGTTAAATTCCGAGTTTAAAGTGGGAATTTAGTGAAATTCCGAGAGTTTAAAGTCGGAATTTGGTTAAATTCGGGAAGTTTAAAGAAGAAATTTAGTTAAACTCCGAGATCAAAGTCGGAAATTAGTTAAATTCCGAGTTCAAAGTCGAAAAATTGTTCAGGTTAGTTGTACTCGGAATTTAACTAAGTTCGGACTTTGAACCCGGAACACCGTCTTTAAACTCAGAATTTAACTAAATTCCAACTTTAAACTTGGAATTTAACTAAATTCCGACTTTCAACTCGGAACTTAACTAAGTTCCGACTTTAAACTCGGAATTTAAGAAAAAAGTCTTGTTGGCCCTTCTACGACTTCGTAGTTTCGCAGTTTGAAGTATTACAACTGTTTTGAATCTCAAATATTAAAAAAAAACCTTAAGTGTTACGATATATTATCCATAGTAGAAATTTTACAAAAACTCATTTGTTGGTCTCAATGTTTCCAATAAGCATACTTGTAATGCTTTCTTTAGAGAGGTTTCTTCAAACTACACAGTTTTTTATATGCTTTAAAATAGCATTTTCTGGGCTTTAAAGCTGTGATTTAATGACATTTTTTCTTGACGATTCGTTCACAACTGCGGCGGACAAATCAAAGGCGAGGTGATCTATCTTGCGTCCCAACGTTGACTGACAATCTGTTATGTGAAATATTATTTAGAACAAAGTAAACTTCTTTTGATGTTTGCACTTTGCAATCCAATCATTCACTGTAGGTTACTTTTGCGTTTTCTTTATTTTCTGTCTTTCTTTTTTATTTATTTTTTGTTCTTCTCAAACTTTTTGTTTATCAATCAAGTGCTTTCATTCGGAGAAATTGCTCGGAACTGTGCCTTTTTTCCTCTAAGTATTTTTGGACCCCTGAGATTTACCCAAAGACAATCTCGACAGGTTTATTTCATTTTTTTCCAAAATGTCTGCTGTTGTACCCTCAAAGAAGCAAAATAATTTTGAAAAGTTGTCGAGATTTTGAAAAATGTGTCAGTCAATGACATCATGCAAAAGAGATTACCTGGCCCATTACCTCATCAGTTTTGACAATGTCCGCCGCAGTTGTAGACGAAACGTCAAAAAGAAATTTCATTGGACCACGGTTTCACAGCCCGGAAAATACATAAGAATGAATGTGAATTAGGCAAGTTTTTTTTGTGATATTTAATTAATTTATGATGCAAGGTTGTTTATTAAAATTATCAGTAATTAGTACACCAATTTAATTATTTAACAAAATTAAATTATTTAAAATGACACATTAAACCTAATTTAGAGTAAACCAATTTTAATCCCAGAAATTAAGTATTTTTTATGCTATTAAATTAATTTATGGTAAGAGGTTGTTAATTAAATATGTCAATAGTTAGTGCCTAGATATTAAACATAAATACAAAATTAATCAAGATGAATCCAAATAAATCCGAATCAAAATGTCATTATATTAATCTTTAGTATATTAATAAATATTTTAAATCATTTAATGTTGTTTGACCAGTATTTAGTTTTATTAACGTGATAAAAGAGCCATGATTTATTAGTTCACACTGCCTTGACAGACGGAAATATCACTTTGTCACCTACCGTGACAAGCACATTTTATTGCTTTATTGATATATTGGAGAAAACAGTGGTTAATATAGTGGGTTTGCCGGATTCAATAGGGATTTTCCGAATCATGAGTGATTTACTTAAAACAAAACTAAGTCAATAAATTTAGATTTAACTTAATGAATCAATTAAATTACGTTTTCAGATATTAATTTATACTAATTATAATCAAGTAGATTTTAACAATGGTTGAATAAATTATAATCAAAAATAAACTTCAACATAAATTTTAATAAATCATATTATTGATAAAATGATGAATTTAACATTTAATATCGGATTAAAATTATGTTTCCCAGAGTAAGTAATTTAAAGACCTGATCTAATCCTCTTGTTTAATAATAATTAATAAATTGTTTTAATATCGTCAAAGGTTTAATTAAATTGATCAATAATTAATATGCTTTAACCAAAACTTTGTAATGCTGGGAGGAATACAAACTTAACAAAATTTACTTTTTGGTGTGTGTACGGTTTTAAGGATGTATATTTATTAATACTTTTAAATAAAACAATGATGTTTTCAGTTCGATCGCCTGCATAAAATAACCAAGCCTCGTCCGCTTATCTTTCCGTACCGAGACTGATTGATCGATCCTTTTATTAGTCATAGGTAAACAATAACAAACCTTTAGATACTACAGTGTGGAAAAAGTCGGAACAAAAAAAATAGATGCTTGTTCGTTTGATTAGTCCCAATCACTAATTTACCAAAGGCTCGCTTTTTTCTTTTTTTTTTCAGATGTGTAATTACAGGCTATTTAATTGGCGCACTTTTCTTGTTCCTGCTTAAAATATAGGCGGTAAGGGGTAATAAACTTCAGGTTAGCAACTCATTACCCCCGAACACAAATCCGGAAATCCATGAGGAGGGAAAACGATCCAGATACGGTTCTTTGTCACTTAAACGCTTTCAGCGTCATAATCCGAATAAATTCTCCTCCTCTGCGGGCACGTGTAAAATCCTCAAAAAACAATGTGTCTGTGCCTTCTGGTCCTGGAATTTTGATTAATCCTCTCTGGGTGACTGATCGCTGCGATAGCCGATTCGCCCATATTTCAATTTTGTTTCGGAAGGAGAGAAAACGACCAGACAAATTACGTATTTGTTAAGGCTGTAAGGGTATTTTATTTACCGTGAGAACTGGTCCATAAGGGGTGGAGTTTTTTGACTGATACCGCATTTTTATTTGTGGGAATATTTACATTGCAAGTGTGAAGATTAATATGAAGAATTAGGATGCAGGTTTTTTTAAACACCCAGTCTAGTTGTATTGTGACTCATTCTCTTGACTTTATGGATTTAGTTTAAAGTCCTGTCAAGCTTCGAACCTTTCTGGCTAATGTTTATAATTATGTGTTCAGTGCATTTATAATTTCGGCCTAAAAATATACAATGACATTATTCTTTTACGGATTTAACGATATTTACATAACGTCATCGGTTTGCCATATTTTGCCTCTAAATATGCATTAAGTAATCGAGAACAAGACATTAACATTAAACTAACGTTTTTATCACATAATTTTCTTATCTTAGAATAAATACGAAATTTAAAGGATGCAACCGCCAGAACACTGCGCTTATAAATACTGTAAACGTTGCATTTTCTGATATCTTTCTAACAGAAATTGCAAAATCTTACTTACATAATTGTTTTAATGGAAAGTTAAAAGTGCTAACTATAAAACAAACGTGTTTTATACTAATAAGATCTACTACATAAGCACTGTCGTAAATTTAACGCTTTCGTAACGTAGAAATCTAATTTTATTATTAGTGTTCCATAGTTATGTTTCTCAACAATCTACTCTCTAAATAACTTTAGAAAAAGAAATCAACTTCTTAATAACCGTGGTTAATAACTTCTTCTGACAAGAAAATCATAATTACTAACGTTACAAAAGTATGTTAAGAGCTGATATTATCATAAAGTTAAAGACTGTTTCAACACAGGTTTTAAAAATATTTCTAGAACTTTGTTTTTCAGTAATATCAAAATTTTTCATAAAATAAAATGTGTCGCCAATTGTCATAAAAAGGGACGTTTTAATGACTAACAAGTTTGATTCACACATATTGAAAATTGTATGAATATGGTATCTTCAGATATTGACGTTTTAATAATGTTATAATTGCCACATTATGGTGTAAGTTTAAGTAACTTGTACTTTGGAAATATTACGTGAAATAACGTAATTTAAAAATTTCTGAAGTTATCTAGTGCTTAGTTGTGTGAGTTTCAAAAATGCCATAAATCTGCAATTTTTAGATATTGACGTTTTTATAATGTTATAAATTGCGCCATTATAGAGCAGGTTTAGGTAACCTCTATTTTGGAAACATTACGTGACACAATATTTACTTTAAAAATTCGTTAGGATATGTAAAAAATATTTAAAATTGACATAAATCTGCTATCTTTAGCTGATGTTTTATAATATTATAAATTGCCTTAGTCTAAATTTAGGTAACTTGCATTTTGGAAATATAACATGAAACAACATTTAATTTATAAATTCTTTAGATTTTGTAGTAATTAGTTGTGTGAGTTACAAGATGATATGAATCTGCCATTTTTGGATATTAACGTTTTTATAATATTACAAATTGCGACATTATAGAGGAGGTTTACGTAATTTGCATTTTAAAAACATTACGTGACACAACATTTACTTTAAAAATTCTTTAGGATATGTAGTGATTAGGTGTGTGAGTTTCAAAATTGCCATAAATCTGCTATACTTAGGTATTGATGTTTTTATAATGTTATAAATTGCACATTATAGTGTAAATTTAGGTAACTTGTTTTTGAGAACATTACATATAACAACATTTAATTTATAAATTCTTTAGGTTTTGTAGTGGTTAGTTGTGTGAGTTACAAGGCGGCCGCGAATCTGCTATTTTTGGATATTAACGTTTTTTTAATGATATAAATTGCGGCATTATAGAGTAGCTTTAGATAACTTGTATTTTGAAAACTTCACGTAAAACAACACTTAATTTCTATTTTTTTTAAGTTTTGTGTTGTTTAGTTGTGTGAGTTTCATGATTGCCATAAATCTGGTATCTTTGGATATTATCGTTTTTGTAATATTATAAATTGCGACATTATAGAGGAAGTTTAGGAAACTTGAATTTTAAAAACATTACGTAACACAACATTTACATTATAAATTCTTTAGGTTAAGTAGTGTTTATTTGTGTGGGTTTAAAAATTGTCGCTATCTTTAGATATTGATGTTTTTTTAATGTCAATAATTGCCACGTTCTAGTGTAAATTTAGGTAACATGCTTTTTTTGAAACATTACATGAAACAAAATTTTTTTTTATATTCTTTACTTTTTGTCGTATTTAGTTGTGTGAGTTACAAGATTGCCATGAATCTGCTATGTTTGGGTTTTAACGTTTTTATATTATTATAAATTGCGACATTATAGAGGAGGGTTAGGTAACTTGCTTTCGTGGAAACATCACATGAAACAACATTTAATTTATAAATTCTTTAGGATTTGTAGTGTTTAGTTGTGTGAGTTACAAGTTTGCCATTAATCTGGAATCTTTGGATATTAAAGTTTTTCTATTATTAGAAATTGCGACTTTATACAATAGGTTTAGGTAACTTGCATTTCAAAAACATTACTTGACTCAAAATTTCCTTTACAAATTCTTTAGGTTATGTAGTGTTTAAACTTTCAAAATTGCCATAAATCTTCTATCTTTAGATATTTATGTTTTTATAATGTTATAAATTGCTACTAGTGTTAAATTAAGGTAAATTGCATTTGGAAACATTACATGAAACAACATTAATTTATAAATTCTTTAGGTTTTGTAGTGTTTAGTTGCGTGAGTTTCAAGATTGACATGAATCTGCTATCTTTGAATATTAACGTTTTTATAATATTATAAATTGCGACATTATAGAGTAGGATTGAGTAACTTGTATTTTGGAAACATTACGGGAAACAACATTTAGTTTATACATTTTTTAGGTTTTGTAGTGTTTAGTTGTGTCAGTTACAAGACTGCCATGAATCTGCTATCTTAGGATATTAACGTTTTTATAATGTTATAAATTGCGACATTATAGAGTAGGTTTAGGTAACTTGTACTTTGGAAATCTTACGTGAAACAATATTTAATTTATAAATTCTTTAAGTTTTGTAGTGTTTAATTGTGGGCTTCAAAATTGCCATGAATCTTTAGATATTAACGTTTTTATAATGTTATAGTTGCGACATTATAGAGTAGGTTTAGGTAACTTGTATTTTGGCAACCAAACTTTTTTGGTAAATTCTGTAGGTTTAGTAGTGTTTAGTTGTGTCAGTTACAAGATTGCCATGAATCCGCTATCTTCAGATATTAACGTTTTTATAATGTTATAAATTGCGACATTATAGAGTAGGTTTAGGTAACTTGCATTTTAGAAACGTTACGTGAAACAATATTTAATTTGTATATTCTTTAGACTTTGTATAGTTTAGTTGTGTGAGTTTAAAAATTTCCATAAATGTGATATCTTTAAATATTGATGTTATTATAATGTTCTCAATTGCGACATTATAAAGTAGGTTTAGGTTGTATTTTGGAAACATTACATGAAACATCATTTATTTTATATATTTTTTAAGTTTTGTATTGTCTTGTTGTGTGAGTTTCAACATTGCCATGAATCTGCTATTTTTTGGATATTAATGTTTTATAATATTATAAATTGCGACATTATAGAGTAGGATTAGGTAACTTGTATTTTGGAAACATTACGAGAAACAACATTTAGTTTATAAATTCTTTAGGTTCTGTAGTGTTTATTTGTGTGAGTTAGTAAACTTTTTTCTAACAATTTAAATTCCAGTGTAGCCTGTCTTCAAACTCAAATATAAAAATTTGTAATCTAGTACGCTGTGACTAATGTTTGTATGATGTTATAATTGAGTTATTAAAGCATACGTTTCAAAATTCCTATGAATATGTTATCTTTAAACATTGACGATTTTATAACGTTGTAAATTGCAACTTATAGTAGATTTAGTTCGCTGCAATTTTTTTTTCTCTATAATTTAGGTGCAAAAATCAGGCGTTTTATTAGAGTTCAGTTGTGTGAGCTAATAAACTTTTCCTAACAAATTAAATTCTAGTAGTATGAACTACCCCCAAATCCAACTGTAAATACTTGTAGACTTGTACTCTCAGACTAATGTTTGTTTGATGTTATAAATGTGTCATTAAAGCATAATTTCAAAATTACTACGTATCTCCTATCTTCAGATATTGACGTTTTTATAATCATATAAATTGCCATATTATAGCGTAAATTTAGGTAACTAAACATTACGTGAAACAACATTTAATTTATAAATTCTTTAGGTTTTGTAGTGTTTTTAGTTAATAAACTTTTTCCAACAAATTAAATTCTAGTTTTATCATATTTTTTCTTGCCCATACAAACGGGGTGAATTAATAAATTCGTGATTGAGTGGTATAAAAATCTCGACTAAATTTAGCCACATATAAAAATAAAATTTTCCGCAACTTTTACCCTCAAACTTTGTTCCATTAATAGTCGAGGCACAAAGCTGTTAACCTGAAACAAATTCGGATAACATATTGGAGCGAAATACATCCATCTTCATCAGGCTAAAACTGGACATACTATACCCCGCTTTTCCAGATACTAGAAAGTAGAGTTCCAACTCAATCTCTAATGATTGGACTTTTAAAATAATTTCCGGTTCGTTTGGCCCAATAAAATGGTCCTTTGGTTGGAAATTTATCGTTTCTCGTCAAATATTGGTACAATTTCCTTCTGGACTCAAGAATGCGTTTAATGACTTCAATCTATAATTGGCTTGGTTATATCCGGTTTGAACTCTCCCTTATAATACCTACGTATAATCCCGAAACAGAATATGACAATGTAAGCTCAATTGAACTGGAAGGAACAAAGGCTGCATTCAACTTGCCGAATTATTTAGAAGTTAGCTCCACTCTATAAATTGATCTGTCCTATTGAAATCTTTGCCCGTCTGATTTCGCGCAAACTTTCTAATATAGATTAAAACTTTTCGCGTATACCATTGCACAATAGGTATTCGGGGCTCTTTTAGGGCTCTTATATCATCTTCTACATATACGACTTAACGGGCGACAACAGCCCCCTATGTCAGACCCTTCCTTAGGCGGTTTTTAGCGGCTTTAGGCTGAGTGTTTTTGCACCCTCTTCTTGAGACTAATGAACATACAAAATTATCGATTGAAGTAAACAGACAACATATGGGTATCAATAATATTCCGTTTGCGTGATTGCAGTGGATAAATTTACGACTCGCCAATGGTTTTTCCATTTTTACCTACGCTAGCAGTGGGTACTAGAAGCTGATCACGCCACCCTATGGCTGCTTGCCCTGTACTTCTAAAACTGTATTAGAGGGAGAAAACAGGAAACGACTAGACAAATTACGTATTTGTAAGGGAATTTTATTTACCGTAGAGTCTGATGGAGCCTTCGGTTTCCCCGAGGGAATTTTTCGAGATGCACCGATAGTTGCCGAAGTCGGTCGTCTGGAGGTTTCGGACAGTCAATTTCATGTGTGCCCTGAAACAGAATTCACGAATTATTAATGCACCGAAATTGGATTTTTCGCCAGATAGGAGTATTGCCATGCGACTGTATTATTGATATTCGTAAATTTGCAGAGCAGATTAGATTAACTTACATGTAACTGTTCTCGGTCAATTCGGCGCCGTACTTCTTCGTGGGGAGCAGCATCACGTTGTCACGTACCCAGTAGCTTATTGCTTTCGGATAGGCTTCGGTGTGACAATCCAGGGTTACGTCGGTTCCTGCTGGTGCACCTACTAACTGGTTAGGTACCCAGATCATTGGAGGAACTGAAAAGAAATTTCCAAATTTATTCTTTGAGTTCGGACACTAAAATATGCGACATAACTCACATAGTTACAGACCATATGTGGCCAGGAAATATATTATGCTCGTGTGTACTATATAGAGTATGGTGGAAATGAAAGGAATAAATTCATTATTTCGTAAGTCAGAGACTGGAAAGAAAAATCCTGAGACCCGTCGATTTTTAATTTCAGTTGCGCATTCTGTCCGATTTTCTTTTTATTTCTTATGTCATCTGTATAAGCGTGATGACGTCATCGATGATGTTTTTAAATGGAAACGTGGCTGATGCGGTACATTGTTTGAAAGGTCTTGTAATTCTCCATTCAACCATATAAATACTTTTAAATAAATGATGTTTGTAAAGTGTCAATACTAATTATTAATATTTATAATTTATTTAATATTAATTTTCGGCTCTCTTGCAATATGGATATGTGAATTTGGTAGATTGTCACTGGAAATAAACTGTTAAATTTTTGCACGTTTCTTGCTTCACTTTTATGTAAAAGAATCTGATTCTTATCAAGAGTGTAACATACAAATTAAACGTCTTTGACATGTCAGATGTAAATAGTATTAGTTCGATTACATTGCAGTCAAATTGTGTTATAATTATTATTCATTGTTACTTTGTTCCAAAATGAAACTTAGTGAAACGCAGAGAATTGAAATTCTTATAATGATTGGTTGTGAAGATAAGACAAGGACACAAATGGAGGTTTGTGCATTATTCAACGATAAATATCCCGACCGAGAACCAATTGCGCAATCAACAGTCAGCAAAATTGAGAAAAAATTCAGAGAAACGGGCCATGTAAGGGACCTCCCAAAAGGCAGTAGAAAACCAGTCGCAGAAAACACAAAATTAGATGCTCTACTAGCGTTTCAAGAGGATCCCCATACCAGTTCTCGGCAAGTAGCATTAGACAATAACATACACCATGCTACGCTAAAAAAGGAAAAGTGGCATCCCTATAAAATTGTTTTAGTCCAGGAGCTTCTGGAAGTTGACTTTGATAGACGCATTCAATTTTGCGACATTATGATGGAAAAAAATAACACAGATCCAATGTTTTTAAGAAAGGTCCTTTACTCGGATGAAGCTATATTTCTTCTAAATGATCATGTAAATCGTTAGACATGTCGGTATTGGGCTCAGCAAAATCCGCATTGGATACAGGAGTATCATACTCAATACTCGGAGAAATTAAATGTATGGGCGGGAATAATAGGTAATAAAATTATAGGACCATACTTTTTCGAGGAAACTTTAACAGGTCCTCGATATTTAGAATTTCTCCAACATTTCTTAATACCAGAGTTGCATCGACTGTTCCCAAATAGAGACGATTTATGGCTGCAGCAAGATGGTGCGCCCTTACACTATGCGGTCTTAGTAAGAAACTACTTGGACAGAGTTTTTACAGATAGGTGGATTGGGCGAAGAGGATCAATCGAGTGGCCACCCAGGTCGCCAGATCTCACTCCGCTTGATTTCTTTTTGTGGGGATACTTGAAAATTCGAGTGTACAAAAATAGACCACATACTATCAATGAACTCAAAGAACGCATACGGCTTGAGATCGCGCAAATAAGTTCGGAAGTTCTTCAGAACGTTCAGGATGAATTCGTTGCTCGCTTATCTCATTGTCTCATCGCTGAAGGTCATCAATTTGAGCAGCTTTGAATTTGGTTGTTACTTCGGACAATAACAAGAATGTTAATTTTAATAATAAAACTATTTGACACTTTACAAACGTCATTTATTTAAAAGTATTGATATGGTTGAATGGAGAATTACAAGACCTTTCAAATGATGTACCGTATCAACCACGTTTCCATTTAAAAAAATCATGATGACGTCACCACGCTTGTACAGATGACGTAAGAAATAAAAAGAAAATCGGACAGAATGCGCAACTGAAATTAAAAATCGACGGGTCTCAGGATTTTTCTCTCCAGTCTCTGACTTATATAATGAATTTATTCCTTTCATTTCCACCATACTGTATATCTACATTCTTAATATTAGTAGGGTCGGAATGACGGATGGAGGGTAAAGTTGATATTTTGCAATTCTGCCCTCTTTTTTGTGTCAAAAAAAACTTACACTATCTTGCTTTCTTTCAGTTTTTGAAAATTTTACAGGACTAAAGCTTAACGATTGAGGCTCAGCAAACTTCAAGAAAATGCCGGGTAGACTGAAAACTTCAGGGTAGACATGAAGGTATTTGTGGTTTAATGCAAAACTGTATTGTTTCCATTGCAGGTCAAATTCTGAGCCTCGTTTCTGTAAAAAATAAAAAATCTGCCTCTACAGGAGATACTGAACATTCAAAATCTCTTTTACGATATTTAGAGTATAGTTTTACAATATGTAGAGTGTATTTATTTTCTTTTCAAGGAGCATTTTTTTTATATTTATAGCACCAACTTACAATTTTCTTGAATCCAATTTAAATAAGAAAAAGCTGAATTTCGCTGCTTAACTTTTCAGGCTTTATTCAGCAATGATAGCGGCACTAAAATAGATCACCTACCAAAAAACGATAAATTTATGTTCATATTTATCTATGACATCTGAGACATGCCCAATCAAAAATCTAAAGCACTAAACGCAGATTAAGTCTAGATCTAAGATATAAAATTGAAGAAACACTGCATCTCTCTTAGCCTCGATATTGTATGATCTGGAGATTTGGAAACCACATCAGAAGGAACAATAGACTCGCAATATTACTTGCTAAAATAGCTTTCTAGATATTCAGTCCTGGTGAATCCATTTTAGCCCGAATATTGAATATTATGTTTACCAAATGCTTTCTTCGAAGCCTCAAAACTTTCCTTATTTTCAGAAAAAATGTTTTACCAAATTTTAACCATCAATCTCGACTTGCTGGACCGTTTGGTCAGATACTCAGGAAAACTGCCAGGGGAGGAAGTTGATCTTGCCGATTTGAGGATGTTTATCACTATCTTGTCCATCACCCAAATCCTTGCATTTTTCTAACGATGGTTTCAAGTCAGCTGAGAGATGGAGGGAAGCAAAAAGTAACTTGAACTTCGCTGTATTCTCTACGAGTGCTCAGCAATGGCTGGAATACCCACAGGAACTTTTCTCGGATTTAGTATTGACGCAAATAATGAGGGTTTTAGCTTCATCTTTCTCTAACTCACCTCTAAGATATTATTTTGTTCTAATAACTCAGAAGACTGTATTTTCCTAAATAATGATTCCTAGTCAGCTGAGAGATTGCAAGAACCAAAAAGCTGCTTCTAGTCTCTACTAAAGCAGGAAAATTACTCAGCAGTAGCTTAGATACGGTAATTGATTGGGATTGAGCTTGTTCTCAGAAACTTCATACCTCTTAGTGTCCTCTTAGTCCTCTTAATTTCCTACCAAACTTTAACTAGCAATGTGGACTTAACACCCTAGGTTTAGGTACTTTAGGAAAATTTCTAAGCAACGACGAATTGCTCTAAGGGAGGGAGATGATTTTGTTGATCAAGTTCCTGTCTCAACCTTTGGCTGAACTGAAGTTTTTGATCAGAGTAAAGGTTCATCATCATCTTGAGCTCATCACCACCCAGATCCTTGCATTTTCCTACCAATCATATCAAAATCCTTGCTGATGCTTCAAATAATGATCAAAGAATCTTCAATCTTCAAAGAATGCTGAGGTGTTTATAGGTTAGTAATTCAGTAGTTTCTTGTGAGTTATATTTAGATGCTGCAGTTGACAACATAGCTGCGGCCTTGGCTTTAGAGACATTAAAAGCTTTATCAAATGATTATTTGCAAGAAAGCTGAGTTTGTGTAGTGGTCAGTACTTGTTACAACGTAACATTAAAGCCTTAGCTACAGCTTCTTCAATGTCAACTATATCTGACCAACAATGTTAAAACCTCTAATTTCTGAAATAGTTTTGATCTTAAATGAATGTCGGCGTCCACCATGGATAAAATTCGATTTGTTATCCGAACGCTAGTGTCTTGCATGTACTTAACGTAACTCTAACCGTTTTCGAGATCCTTTCAAACATATCAATGTTTGGAAGGATAAAAGAAAAATATTGAAATAGTGGACTAAAAAGTCCTTGAAAAAGAAATATTTCACTAAGCTAAATAACAAACTTGTTAAAAATAATTCAAATTCTCAAAAAGATGAAAGAAAGTTAAAAAAAAATGCCAACTTGTATGCTAGATTCACCATTTCATTTTTTAACCAAAAATTATGTTTACTATTATATTTTCACAAATGTCCTGAAAACGATTATTGCTACAATATTCTTGCAAATCTCCAGTTTTTTTTTCTAAATTGAACAGGAAGCATAAACCTTAAGAAACAAAGTGTCAATGGCCTACAATAAATTTTGAAGTGGTAAAAGGGGGCTTGACCCTAACAAAATAGATATCTTTGTGTGTTAGAGTTCTTCTTTGTAATGGATAGTGGTAGGTTGTCGGTCACTCTGGCATTTTGGTTGTAGATATTTGGTATTTTTTTCCTTCTATCGCTTATAACTTTTAAACTGCTCATTTAACAGGATTTTCGTTCAAGGGGCGTAGGTACAGGAATAAACGGGTTTTTCAAAAATATGGTCGATTTGACAGAACGTGGAGGGGGACTAACCAGTGGCGTTCCAAAGTAAAAAATGCGTTTTTTTAAAGCCCAAAACATTATCGGTTTTACCGTAACTCCGGGGATACAGGGCTCCCCATGGGTAGATTTTCTCATACATGTAAATGATAAATTTTGAAGTCTAATTCCGATAAGTTAAATAGGAAAATCTACAAAAAATCGCAAAGTTGTGACGGTTTTTTGAAAAAATATATTTTGTAATGGTCAATTTCTGGGCCTTCTGGACCCCTTTAGTTAGACGACTGGCCCAATAAGGATAGTACCAGGAGAAAGGGCATATCCTTGGCTACTTTTAATCCTATCCTGCTAAAGGTGTCACTTTAATACAGAGTGGTGAAAAAAATGTCCAATAACAATTAAGGAAAAGTGTCCAAAATTGTAAGATATTTTTTTGCAATTTTTACGAAAACTATGAACCGGTCCAGCTTCGGTGGTATATGGGCAACTAGAAGACGTGAAGGAAAAAAAAAATTAGTTATTGTTGTCCGAACGCAAGTGAGGATTATAACGAGCAGGTCACTCTCCCTTTTTGGTTGTAGATATTTGGTATTTTTTCCATTTCGACGCTTATAACTCTGAAACTGCTCATTTGACGGGATTTTGTAGTATTGCGCGTATATACAGAAATGAACGGGCTTTTCAAATATGTGGTCAGGTTGGCGGTACGTGCGGGGGGGGGGGGGGGGGGGGGCTGACCAGTGGCGTACCAAAGTCAAAAATGCGTTTTTTTAGGTACCCAAATTTACGGCGTCTTTGTCGAAACTCCGGGGCTATGTGGGGTATAGGACTCCTCACGGGTAGATTTCCTCATATGTGTAGACGAACAATTTTGACGTCTAATTCCGATAAGTTAAATAGGAAAATCTACAAAAAATCGCAAATTTGGGACGGTTTTGTGAAAAAAATTTTGTAATGGTCAACTTCTGGGCCTTCTGGACCCCTTTAGTTAGACGACCTTTAGTTAGCCCAATAACGATGGTACCAGGGGAGAGGACATATCCTTGGCTACTTTTAATCCTATCTCGCCAAAGGCGTCACTTTAATACAGAGTGGTGAAAAAAATGTCCAAAATTTGAAGGTAGTTTTTTGCGATTTTTACGAAAAATATGGAACGGTCCGGCTTCGGTGGTATATGGGCAACTAGAAGACTTGGAGAGAAAAAAAAATCAGTTGTTAGTTTTCGTCTAGCTCTTATACCGGGTGAGCTACAAAAGTTTTTCTGTGCCGCATTTTTTGCCAATTTTGGGTACTATTCTCACATTTCACCCTGTAGATTCCACAATTTTGCAGCAAAAAATGGGATATTCAAGGAGGTAGTAGACACATGGGCCCTTGATTGTGCCAAAAATCAAGGACCTAGCTTTGAATTTGAAATTTTGACGAATTTTTTAATTTTAAATTTCAAATTGCCACTTTGAGGTATATTTGTCCGGAGACCGTGCATCTAATCGAATGGTTTTCTATCCCAGGGGATACGTTGGAATGTTTTCTTTTTGGGACTTAGGAACCACTTTTAGCTGGGACGTCGCGAAATGCTCTTAATTGAATTTCGAAACGAACGATGCAAAATTTTTCAAATTTTGGCCGAAAATCCCGAATGGTTCCGATTCGCCAGCCACTAACTAGTAATCGGAAGCATTCGGCGGCCGCGCCCATCTACAACTGACAGCTGAGATTTCCGAAATGTAAACATTAACTTTAAAGCCTCAGACTAAGGAAAATCGGCCGAAAAACATGGAAAACTGTCTGGCCGGGGAAAATTTGAACATTTCTAGGAAGATTATTGGCAAAATGCCCAGTCCTCGAGGTCGTTTTCACAAAGACTGGTCGATTTGAAAATTTCATGTCGGGATTCATTTTTGGCTGATGACGTCAAAGCCAGACTACGCGGTTTTCGCCCAGACAGTGGCGGTTACAAATTCGGGCAAAAATGTATTTTCTCGATTTTTCGGCAGACATGGGCGTAGTTATTTTTTTTTGCCATTTCTTCCGTTTTTCCATAAGAAATACATTGTGCAATGCTTTTTAAATGGGACAATATTGATTTCGTCATAAATAAAAAATGGAGGCGAAAAAAAATGGCCGCCGTAGACAGGGTAATTTAAAAATAGGGATATCTCTGAACCGAATAAAGTTAGAGAGCTGAAATTTGGTACCATGGTTCATTAGGGAATTGAGTGCAAGTTGCCATGGGTGGAAACCTTATTCATGGTACCAAACCCATGGGTACCATTAACGAAATTTTGCATATAAGTTTTCAGGCTTGTGCACGTGTATTTCCCATAAGAAATACATTGTGCAACGCTTTTTAAATGGGACAATATCGATTTCGTCATAAATCAAAGATGGAGGCGAAAAAAAAATGGCCGCCATAGACAGGGTAATTAAAAAATGGGGATATCTCTGAGACGAATAAAGTTAGAGAGCTGAAATTTGGTACCATGGTTCATTAAGGAATGGACTGCAAGATGCCATGGGTCGAAACCTTATTTATGGTACCAAACCCATGACATTTATAAAAATCCAAGATGGCCACCTGAAAACGTTTGGTTTAAAGCCGATATCTCTGAAACGGTTTAAGCTAGGAAGCTGAAATTTGGTATGTGGCTACCTTATGGAACGGGCTAGAGGTCTCTAATGTCCGGAAACTTGCCGCGGGTACCCAAGGTTCTATTTTGAAAACTTTTTTATTAAAATTACACTTTTTTGCTCCAACTTACTCACTGTTGCTAAAGGGCGCTGAAACCAAATATATCCGACGTTTCGACTTTACGCCTACTATACGCCATCATCAGGGTATTCCCTTTTATTACAAATATTGCTTTATAAATGTGCCACGCCCAAACAATCAGTTTTTGACTGACAAAATAGCTTTCAGGAAGCCCATTCGACTGGTAATAACTGTTTTACCGTTTCTAGGTTCCGAGATTTAACTGATTAAATTTTTCATTGATAGGGGTAGAGTGTCTTTTGCCATTTTACAGCAAAGCCATTTATGACAATAGCACAACAGTGTCTCAATTAAGTGTGAGCCGTCTCAAATACTGCTCAAAACGTTAATTAGAATTTTGCTTAGTTTCACAACAGTCTTATAGGAAGTGAAAAACTGTTAAAATTTTGCAAAAATTACCTAATGTTTTTATTTGATCGAACATTACGTCAACTAAATTAAAAACCTTCAACGACAAATTAAGCAGGTATTTTGTGGTCGAGAATGCTCTATTCATCGGTGTCAATAGCATCGTTATAACATGTTTAGTTTTTGAATTATATAGATATAAGTATTAAAATGTCGATAAAAAGTGGAAAAGTTACGTTTTTTGGCGCCATTTTGAAAGGGAATTAAATTACTGAAAATTTCAAACTTGTACATTTTTTACATATTTTTGTCTTCTCTTTCATTTGAGACTATTTTGGATAAAATCTATGACAATCGATTTTGGCTGAAAATTTTCGACCCACCCCCTTTGAAAATTTTGAAATTTTTACATTTTTCTGTTTATCTTGGAAACGGTACGGTTTTTCGATATGCCGGTTAATATGATGTTTGAAGAGGTCATCAAGGGCTATCAGATGCATGCATCGGAAAGAAGCTAGCTTTCACGGTTTTTGAGAAAATTAAACAAAAGTGCAAAATTTGTACCTTATTTTTGGGCCACCCGTGCTCAGTTACTGTTCTAGGCAGAGCTTCGAAAATAGGCTCTGCGTGTAGCTCTATTCTTCTACTTCCTTAGCTGTTCTTATACATTTTTTGATAAATCTTCATTGAAACGAGATATTAGCTGTTAAAGGCAGCAATGCACGATTTTTATCTCAAAATTTAGTTTTTTGGGCCGGTTTGAGAGCCACATATGTTTAACATAGAATTTTCTATATGTGTCATTTAAATCTATAGTAATCGATTTTATTTGTTACTTCGAGTCGTTTTATAATGAATAGGACGTTGATTTCTGTTTTAGATAGTATAGGGTGGCTCAAAAAATGATGCAGGAAGCTAATATATGCTAATAATGCAGAAAAGGTCCATAAGCAGTGTGTATTTTACATAGAAAGGGTGGATTATTAAGTACGTAGACTAAGCAGAATAAGATGTTAGATATAGGCGATGAAAGCTTTATTAAAACTTACCAATGAAAGCAATTTTATAATTATGCAAGGAGTCTGGTATTGTGGTATATGAGTATTTACTGCGAAAACATTCCTTCGCCATTTGATCCACAAATTGTTAAAAAACAAAAAAATTATTATACTTATTTGGCTCCTCTTATAGCTTTTGGGATAAATCTTCAATAAAACGCGATATAAGCTGTTGAAGGCTGAAATTCACGATTTTTATCTAAAAATTTGGGTTTTTGGGCCAGTTGGGGAGAGTCTCATATGCTTAATATAGAAATATCGACTTTTCCCATATAAATCAATAGTAATCGATTTTATTCGTAGGTTCTAGTAGTCGTATGATAAATAGGGCATATATTTACGTTTTGGATAGTATAGAGTGTCCCAAAAAAGTGTTGTAACCTAGAATTTCAGGATTTTTTTTATGTAAATTGATATCTGTTAATTTATTGCGTAAGTTCCAGAAGTTTTATGATAAATAGAGCGTTGATTTCTGTTTTAAATAGTATACGGTGTCCCAAATAATGCTGCAACAACTTTAGTTTTTTTTCTTTAACAATATTTTTTTGTAGGTTTTATTCCCTTATTATAAATAGTGCCTTCCCACAGCGTTCGGATTTCGATTCGATTTTCGTTCGGATCGATCGGAAACGCAAAAAAAAAAAAAAAGAAAAAAAAAAAAAAAAAAATGACGCGCGTGTGTGACAAAAGCACACCATAAACAAACCAACTCAAGATTTTTGCTGACCAACTTGTTAGTTTTGGTCTAGCTCTTATACCGGGTGAGCTACAAAAGTTTTTCTGTGCCGCATTTTTTTGCCAATTTTGGGTACTTTTCTCACATTTCACCCTGTAGATTCCACAATTTTGCAGCAAAAAATCTGGAATAATTCAGGGAGGTAGTAGACACATGGGCCCTTGATTGTGCCAAAAATCAAGGACCTAGCTTTGGATTTGAAATTTTGACGAATTTTTAAACTTTAAATTTCAAATTGCCACTTTGAGCTATATTTGTCCGGAGACCGTGCATCTAATCGAATGGTTTTCTATCCCAGGGGATACGCTGGAATGTTTTCTTTTTGGGACTTAGGAACCACTTTTAGCTGGAACGTCGCGAAATGGTCTTAATTGAATTTCGAAACGAACGATGCAAATATTTTCAATTTTGGCCGAAAATCCCGAATGGGTCCGATTCGCCAGCCCCTACTAGTAATCGGAAGCATTCGGCGGCCGCGCCCTTCTGCAATTGACAGCTGAGATTTTCCG
The DNA here is from genome assembly GCA_951812265.1 of Taphrorychus bicolor. Taxonomy (NCBI): domain Eukaryota; kingdom Metazoa; phylum Arthropoda; class Insecta; order Coleoptera; family Curculionidae; genus Taphrorychus; species Taphrorychus bicolor. Next base: position 21,623,265 of record OX638307.1, on the reverse strand, counting down.
AAATGTAAACATTAACTTTAAAGCCTCAGACTAAGGAAAATCGGCCGAAAAGCGTGGAAAACTCTCTGGCCGGGGAAAATTTGAACATTTCTAGGAAGATTATTGGCAAAATGCCCAGTCCTTGAGGACTTTTTCACAAAGACTGGTCGATCTGAAAATTTCGTGTCGGGTTTCATGAATCATGATGGCTGATGACGTCGAGGCCCAACCACGCTGTCTATAGTTTGTTTGCATACAGTTGCTTTAACAATACGATACAATACATTTTAACAATTCACACCTTCATATAAGAAATACATTATGCAATGCTTTTTAAATGGGACAATATTGATTTCGTCATAAATAAAAGATGGAGGCGAAAAAAATGGCCGCCGTAGACAGGGTGATTAAAAAATGGGGATATCTTTGAAACGGATAAAGTTAGAGAGCTGAAATTTGGTACCATGGTTCATTAGGGAATGGGCTGCAAGTTGCCATGGGTCGAAACCTTATTTATGGTACCAAACCCATGGGTACTGTACGGTTTTAAGGATGTATATTTATTAATATTTTAAATAAAACACCGATGTTTCCAGTTCGACCGCCTGCATAGAAAAACCAAGCCTCGTCCGCTTATCTTTCCGTACCGAAACTGGTTGCAACAATAACAAACCTTTAGATACTACAGGTACCATTAACGAAATTTTGCATATAAGTTTACACGTGTATTTCTCATAAGAAAAACGTTGGGCAATGCGTATTGTATAGGTGGAATGTAGATTACGTCATATTTGGGGTACCATTGATAGTACATGGTGCAAATTTGGATGCTTATGGGGTATCATAAATTGGGATATAGGTGACTCAGCTATGATACCTACAGTAGCTGAGTAACGTTAATATTTAAAGAACTGTTAATGATACATGGTTCAACTTTGGATGGTGGGTGCCCATGAGAGTACCATGAATGGTAATATAGCTGACGGTAGCTAGGTTATACATGTTTCTTGAACTGATGGTGATATCAAATTGAAAATCGAATGGTAGGTTAAAAATTACATTTCTAAAAATCCAAGATGGCCGCCTAAAAAGTTTTGGTTTTAAGCCGATATCTCTGGAACGGTTTGAGCTAGAAAGCTGAAATTTGGTGTTTGGCTACTTTATGGGAATTTAAAAATTAAAAAAAAGTGTAAAATTTGTACCTCTATTTTTGGGCCACCCGTGCTCAGTTTCTGTTCTAAGCAGAGCTTCGAAGATATGCCCTAAGTGTAGCTCTATTCTTCTACTTCCTTAACTCTTCTTATAGATTTTCTGATAAATCTTCATCGAAACGAGATATCAGCTGCTAAAGGCCGCAAGGCACGATTTTCATCTCAAAATTTAGGTTTTTGGAACGGTTTGAGAGCCCCATATGTTGAACATGAAATTTTCGATATGTGTCATATAAATCTATAGTAATCGATTTTATTTGTTACTTCCAGTCATTCCATAATGAATAGGACGTTGATTTTTGTTTTAGATAGTATAGGGTGGCTCAAAAAATGATGCAGAAAGCTAGTATATGCTAATAATGCAGAAAAGGTCTATAAGCAGTGTGTCTTTTACATAGAAAGGGTGGATTATTTAGTACGTAGGCAAGGCGGAATAAAACGTTAGATCTAGGCGATGAAAGCGTTATTAAAACTTACCAATTACAGCAATTTTAATTATGCAAAGAGTCTAGTGATGTCAGATATGAGTATTTACTGCGAACTAATTCATTCGCCATTTTATCCACAATGCATTACAGAGAGTAATTAGGAGTATCAGCTTCAGTTTTCTCAAACTTATTTATCTATATCCGATAGACAGTTCACAATTTATAATTTGAGCCTAAAGAATTCTTAACAATTGCTGACTTGCTGAAGGTATCTCCTTCAAAAATTGCTGAAAATGTATACTTCCATGTTGTTTCACATTTGGCATCTTTATGCTGACTTTTCAGTTACATCCAAAAGTAAGCCCTCAGCTTCAACAAACTCAGCAATGGCAAAAACAATTGAAAACTTTCAAATTTCTGCACAGTTTTCATATCTTGAAAAATTCAAAAATTGCTGACGAGGAAAAATTTTAATTAAAATGCCTTCTGAGGTGCTTCCTTCTGGCTTTTGAAACTGGGTGGTAATTTGATACTGAGAGCTTTGGATAGAAACTATTCTCAGTATCTTGGCCTTTGCGAACTGTGGAGCTCAAAATCAGTTTCTTTGAGTTGCATGACAATATTCAGCTGAAAGCAGCTCAAAACTCATACATTGGTAGTCCTAAAATTCAGAGTTAAGCACCATCTTCACCGATCTAACCCTGTTTCAAATTCCTCCTACCTCATTACAAGTATTTTACTTAATGGTAACTTTTGCGAATGATACTCACTTAATATCAATTATTTTTAAAAACTCACTTTAACAATAGTAAAACTTGTTTCAAACCTGCACAATCTTTGCACAGCTTTTATGTCTTGACAAACTTGCTGACATGGAAAAATTTGAAGTGAATTGCCTCTGTGAGAACTGTGGGGTTCAGACTGAGTTTCTCTATGACAATTTTCAGAGTGGATAGACGTAAAATTCATATTTAAGAACCATCTTTATCGATCTAATCCTGTTCAAAGCTCCTCCTACCACTTTAAAAGTATAATTTTTTTTAGTTAATGGCAGCTTGCAAATGACGCATTCACTTAATACCAAAACTTTCTTTAACGAAGCGCTTCCATGTTGTGGTATCTATGCAGGGTATTTAAATTAATTTTTAAAATCCTCTTTGCTATTTACCCTAGAGGCATGCCCTAAAAATAAATCAAGCACCCCAAAAGATATTTGTTACCCGTTCAGCGTTTCCTTAAACCTTAAAAAGCATGTGTTCATAGAGAAATTACCTGTCTGGCAACCGCTTTGGTAGATATAAAATAGAAATCATTTTTGTTGCTGTTAAGGTAAAAGGCAATTTATTTTGTTTTCCACATATTTTCTGCCTGGAAAACGTATATTTTCCGGACGTATTCCTACAGTGAGCCGCACGACGGCGTCCGCCATCTTGAGCCCGTTATATTTGTGACATCTTGTAGCTATTCATTTCTCAGCGGGTTATGTTTATATCTCATATCTGTCACCCGAAAAACAAGTTATACTGAAGGAGTGTTGTGTCATGGAAACCGTGGGTTTTTATGGTACTGTTTAATATAACAGAGTGTTTATTAAGATAAGTGTATACACACGTCGAAAGCACTGCCAAAAAAAAAATCCTCACTGTCTCATATATCATTTTCGTCTTATCATGCCTTTCGGAAAAACGAGGATCAATTTCGTCTGAGCACTGAAAAAAAAACTTGACAAGCTCTATTTAAGCTCCCGGAGTCGTATAGACTGTCCTAAGCTTAAGGAAAAATTCCACCATCAGCTTGGGGCGCGATTAAAAGGGATTTTCACTAAGACCTCAAGCAAATTAGAGGATTTGAAGTTTAAGTTAGCTCTTGAAGGAAAGTTGTCCGATGTGAGATTTTCATTCATGTTTAAAGATTTCCCTTTCTCAGCGACCCATGCGTTTATACGATATATTATGGAACAATAAACAAAGGTGAAAAGCAGAAGGAAGGTACTTACACTCAACGTCGACAACCACCCTTTTGCTGACAGACGGCGGCACTGCGTTCGTGGCTATACAGAGGTAAACACCCATCTCTGTCCTGCTTATGCGGGTTAGATTCAGATGTTCTCCCTCGAAAATGGCCACTGTAACAATGTAATTTCAACTAGAGAATTTTATTGCCCTACACTGCGACAGGAATGTGTTTATTCTGTTATTAAGATTACTCTTGTTGGGGTGTTTCGTGTTTCGAGTTTTTCGAGCCAGTTGTTTGCTTTGACATACTTAAAAGGAGTCTACTTTGTAGCTGCACTAATGAGCTTAAGCTTAGCTGGTCATTACGCTTTTAAGCGGCACACTTAAAATTGATTTTTGTTGATTTTCACAGAAAGTTCCGTAATTTCCTTATTTAAATATTTTTTTTCGCTTAAAGTGTTACAAAGAAAAACATTGCACCCCAATGTTTTCCTGCCGCAAGGTGAAAACGGAAAGTTCATAAAAGAAAGCGGAGCAAAAAACGGACAAGTTTTTGTTACTTCAACTGAAGTTGGGGGAATTATGCAAAGCATCAAAGAACTGTATTAGTCTTTTCAACTTTAAAGTTACTAATCCATAAAAAAGCTCTCCGGGAACAATTTGAACTTACGGCATTAAAACATTAAGAACTTTTAAAGTAACTTTTTCTTCGAAATCCTTTGAAGTCATTAAAAATGGAGTGTAAAAACGACTCATATTAATTAATTATCCATGCAAGTCACCAAAGTTTACGACAAAGAAGTTCGGGGGGGACTTTAATAATAGGCCGTTTTTTAGTCAACTAACTTACGAGGGGGCGGACATATTTTCCAAGCGTCAAAATTTGCTTTATTTCATTGCGTTTTGATTTAATGGAAACAATAAGGGTCCATTCTATTTATAATCCAAACTTGGGGGAACCAAATGCACACATTCACAACAAAACGAAATAAAAAATAATTTTTCCTATCGGTAAATTAAGAGACATGGAACGTAAAACAAGTATTATCATCACTATATTAGCATCAAAGCAGTTGTTAGGAAACCTAACAATAGTCAAAGAGTTTAAGCGATTTTAAAGAAGAAACGTTACAAATAGTTTTTTTTTCTAAATAGAAATAAAGTTTCTTTAATGAATATTAACAGAATGATTCTCTTATAATAAAACTTAAAAAAAATGTACGTGCAAATCACATTATTAAAACATGTGGTGTGAAAGGGGACGTCAAGACAAACAAGAATCGGTCTTTTCATTCAAAAGTTACAGGCGGTCAAATTTGGAAATTGGGAAAAAAGTGGAAAGAAATATCCCTACTTTGGTCAATTTAAAAAAAATATATTTTTTTTTCTTCCAAATGCTTCCCAAACACATTCTAAAAGTACCTAAAAATCGACCACTCAAAGGGCCTATCTCCCAAACTTTTAAACCTGCGGGACTTTCTTTTTGGACGATGAAAGATGACATCAAGTATATCATAAAACCGTTGGATTCTTCATCGGTTGGATTCATAGGAAAGGCACGGTTGCAATCCCCTAAGAACGTAACAAACTCAATTCGAACAAATTTTACTTTTAAAGAGGTTTTTTAAAAATTGTCAAAAAACGCGACTCTAAATGTGTTTAAAAATCGACCTCCGAAGGGGTCTATTTCCGAAAATATTGCACCTACGGAGCTTTCGATAGTGGAAGGTGAAAGAGGACATCAATGGGAGAAAAAAAGCAGTTTGATTCCATCCAATCCGTCCAGACGTTCTCAGGTTGCAGGTGGTCAAAGTTGAGAATTGAGGAAAAAGTCGTAATAACCCCCCCCTTGGATATTTTCAAACAAAATTCCGAGAAATTTTGTTGCACCTACAGAACTTCCGGTGGTGGGAGGTGAAAGAGAACACCAAGGAGAGGAAAAGATGGTTGGATTCACTCCAATCGGCCTAGGCGTTCTCAAGTTACAGGCGGTCAAAGTTGATAATTGAGAAAAAAGTCGTAATAATTCCCCCCCCCCCTTTGGATACTTTAAAAAAAAATTAGAGAATTTTTTTTGCTGCTTTTGATCGGAATGGCACGCTGGCAATGCCCTAAAAACGTAACAAACTCAAATGGGTTAAAATTAACCTCTAAAGAGGTTTTTTTTAACTGGTTTAAAAACGCGATTCTAAAACTTCAAAATCGACTTTCGAAAAGGTCTATCTCCGAAAATATTGCACCTACAGAACTTCCGGTGGTGGGAGGTGAAAGGGGACATCAAGGAGAGAAAAAACGGTTGGATTCACTCCGATCGGTCGAGGCGTTCTCGACTTACAGGCGGATACATTTGAGAATTGAGACAAAAATCGTAATAACCCCCTTTTTTTGAACATTTTCGAAAAAAGGTGGCACCGTAAAAAATGTTCGCGCGATTTATTTTCTCCCCCCCCCCCCCACTCAGAAGGCTAGAGCCGCCACTGGTAGCAAGTAGCAAGGTGGATTAGCTGTAACGGATAATCGACGCGACACATTTTATAAACATTGACATAACTTTGTCACTTCATTAAGAGCCTTGATAATGACCGCAATATACGGTCAAAACGTCGGCGATTTGAACATTGATTGAAGTTGTTATTTCGTCCCCAACCTGCTAATCCACCTTGCAACTATTGCCATTGGAACACTAAACACTTGGAAGTAAAAATATTTATTTTTTTTTTTAAATTGACCAAATGAGGTGTACTTCTTCTTTTTCTCAATTTCAAACTTTGACAGCCTATAACTATGGAAGGACGATCGAAATGAATCCAACGGTTTTTTGTTCTTCTCGATGTCCTCTCTCTCTTCCCTCTGGTTTAATAATTTCGGAGAAGAACCTCTGCGCTGATCGATTTTTCGGCACTTTTAACTTCTAGCTTTTTTACCATTCTTAAAAAACTGTCTTATGAGGCTAATTTCACTCAACTCAGAACTGTTACGTTCTTAGGGAATTGAAATTGTTTCATTTGCATCGAAAGCAGCATAGAATTTTTTTTTTAATTAACCAAAAGGAGGAGTATTTCTTCTTTTTCGTCAATTTAAAACTTTGGAAGGGACAGCCTATAACTTTGGAAGGAATGGACCAATCTAAATGAATCTATTGGATTTTTTTCTCTTCTCGATGTACTCCTTTTCCCCTACAAACGAAAGTGTGTTTGGATCAATAATTTCGGAAATAGACATTTGACATCATTAGACAATTTTTTGGCACTTTTAGAATCGAGTTTTTTGCCGTTCTTAAAAACCAAATTCACTCTAATTATGTTTGTTACGTTCTTAGTGGAATGAAATCGTCTTACAAACATCGAAAACAGCCTTAAAAAAAAATTCAAAAATTTTTCTGCAATTGACTAAATTTCTTCTTTTTTGTCAAGTTCCAACTTCGACAGCCTATAAATTTAGAAAAAATGGACCGATCGAAATAAATTCAAGGTTTTTTTCGTCTTCTCGATGTCGTCCTCTCTGTCCTCCTATAATCCAAAGTGCCATTGGTGTAATAATTTCGGAGATAGAGCCCTCTGAGGATTGAGTTTTTAGCTTTAGCGCTACTTTAGAATCAAAAACAAAAATTGTCTTATCAGTCGACTCATAACTACGATGTTCTTAGGGGATTGAAATTGTCTCAATCACATCCAAAACAGGATAAAAAAATATTTTTTTTTTAAATTGACCAAAAGGACTATTCCGTCAAATTCGAACATTGACAGCATATAACTTTTAAGGAATGGACCAGTTAAAGTAAATCCAACGGTTTTTTTTCCTCTTCTCGATATCCTCTTTCTCCTCCTACAAGCGAAAGTTCTATTGGTTTATTAATTTCGGAGATAGACCCCTTCAGTGGAGGATTTTTTTGCTATTCTCAAGAAACTGTCTGATGGGACCAAATTCATTCCAATTATGTTTGTTACGTTCTTAGGGGATTAAAATCGTTCTATTCACATGGAAAACAGCACAAACAAAATCTAAATTTTTTTGAAATTGACCAAAACTCTATCTTTAGAACGAGTGCACGGATTAGAGGTTTTTTTTTATCTTTTTGATGTCCTTTTAAACCTCCCACTAAAAAAAGTCCCGCATTCAATAGTTTGGAATATAGAAAGGGGTGTGACACAAGCAAGGTAACAGGAACACCTCTCAACACCACTAAAATTGTTTAAAATAATTTTTGAGTAAAGATTCCTAAATACTTCATAATCCTAGAAAAACACTCTAATATTAGTCATGATAAATAGGAACTTTCTAACAGTACTGCCTGTAAAAGAAAGATATTGAGAACGATCTCTAAGTAACAGACATTTCTCTAAGATATGAAGTGAAGAAAGAATCTCGCATGGTTCTTCATAATGGACAATTTGGGGAAATACCAGTAACAAAGGAAAAAAATCTAAGAATATTCTCAATTAATAATTTTCTAAGATACTGCCAAAAACGGGGTGAGAAAATCTTAGACGAAGGACAATTTTCTCAAATCTCTGGCGTAAAAAGACATTTATTGTCTGTCTTTATGAAAAGGAATTTATAAGACTACCGTCGAAAACTAAAAATGGAGCACAAAGAACAAAAAGTCAAAAAAATTTCTCATTGGAGAATTTTCTAAGAATATTATCAGACAAATAATATTACAAGACATATAATGTTACAAGAATATCCTATAGACAAAAAAATAGAATTTTCTCATATTCCTAGAAAAAAACACTCAAATATTGGTTATATTCTTGAGAAGCTTTCTAAGAGTACCGTATGGGAAAGATAGATATTGAGGACAATCTTTAAGAAAAAGACCCTTCTATAATATATGAGGTGACGAACAAATTTAGCATCATTTTTAACGACGAAGAATTTTGCAGGAATACCAGCACTAACGAACAAAAAATCTAAGAATATCCTCAATAAATAATTTTCTGAGAAGTATCTAAGAAATTTTCTGACAATAGTCCCTGGAGTAGAAAAACACTCTAATATTTGTCTTGATGAAAAGAAATTTTCTAACATACTTTCTGAAAAAGAAAGATATTAAAGACGATTTTTAAGTGAAGGACGCTCCTCTAAGACATATGGTGAAGACATATGATTCTTTATGATAATCATAATAACTTTCAATTAACTTTTAAGGTAAGTTTCTTAAATTTTTGGGGTAGTTTTGGTAATTTATTGTAAATAGGAAGTATTTTCAGTAATTTTTGTTTAATACTGTGAATTTTATGGTATTTTTTTTTAATCTCAACATATTTCAAATTCGATGCAAATATCTATTAGTCATTATTTTTGCAGTACAATAAAACGTTGGTTTACAAAGAAAACTCATATTACAATCTAAAGTGTTTTCCTCCAATCGGTCCACTCATTCTATAGTTACAGGCGGTCAAATTTGAATATTGAGAAAAAAAATATAATACTCCTTCTTTTGGTAAATTTCTGAAAAAAAAATGGTATTTTTTATAGTTTTTAATCGGAGTAAAAGAGTTTCAATCTATTATGAACTAACAAGCGTGAAACACAAGTGAACTTTTTTTCTACATGCTTCCAAAGCAAATACTAGAAGTACCTGTGACGGAACTTCATCAACCGACTCATAGGTGGCAGCGCTGAAACTTCACCCACCGACTCACCGGTGGCAGCACTAGTTGAAATCCTTCATAACATTACACTGTCTTTCCTGCGCCGAATTTGTCTTCGAATACAAGTTCCAACTATGAAGTCTCACCCCGGCGTGTAAGGCAGGGTCTACAACGCCTAAGTGACGAGTCCAAAGTAGACCCCGGGACGAAAACACCAGATACATAGGCTACAACGATCTCAGATCGTCCCAGTGGTGTTTTCCTGAATAACAAAAATTTTTGCCATACCTCTCCCGTCATTTACTACGCTATATACCTAAAAATTGGCTACCGAAGGGGTCTATTTTCCAAATTACTGAACCTACGGGATTTTCTTTGGAAGAATCTGAAAAAAAGCCATAAAAAACCGTTGGATGCACTCCAATCAATCCACCCGTCCTAAAGTTACTGGAGGTTAAAATTAGAAGTTGAGAAAAAATAGGGAAATACCCCCATCTTTGGTCCTCTTTTTTATTTTAATGCGATGGTGCACTCACCAAGAATTTTGCGATTCACGAAAGCAATTCTGCTCATCAATTCCATTAACGGAAAAAGGATAAAGCTTGGAAATGCTAGGAGTTGCCATTAATAACAGGGCAAGAAGCAAGAATTTTTGCATTCCTTGGGAAAAGACATTTGTAAACTATAGACCATTTGGGACCTCTGAAAATGACGAAATGACGCGGAAGTAATTCTCCTCACCAATTCCATAAATGGAAAAAGGATAAAGCTTGGAAATGCTACGAGTTGCCAATGATGGGTAATTTGCATAACTCGTTTTTCCAGACGCGGAATAACACTTTACTAATCCTGATTAAAGGATTATTGAATATACATCAATAACAGGGCAAGAAGCAAGAATTTTTGCATTCCTTGGGAAAAGACATTTGTCCACTATAGACCATTCGGGACATCTGGAAAAGACGAAATGACGCGGAAGTAATTCTCCTCACCAATTCCATAAATGGAAAAAAGGATAAAGCTTGGAAATGCTACGAGTTGCCAATGGTGGGTAATTTGCGTTGCTCGTTTTTCCAGACCCAGAATAATACTTTAGTAATCCTGACTAAAGGATTATTGAATACACATCGAAAACTGGGCAAAAAAGCAAGAATTTTGCATTTCTTGGGAAAGATATTTGTCCACTATAGACCATTTGAGACCTCTGGAAATGACGAAATGACGGAGAAGTAATTCTCCTTACTAATTCCATAAATGGAAAAAGAATAAAGCTTGGAAATGCTACGAGTTGCCAATGATGGGTAATTTGCATAACTCGTTTTTCCAGACGCGGAATAACACTTTACTAATCCTGATTAAAGGATTATTGAATATACATCAATAACAGGCAAGAAGCAAGAATTTTTGCATTCCTTGGGAAAAGACATTTGTCCACTATAGACCATTCGGGACATCTGGAAATGACGAAATGACGCGGAAGTAATTCTCCTCACCAATTCCATAATAGGATAAAGCTTGGAAATGCTACGAGTTGCCAATGGTGGGTGGCAGAATAACACTTTAGTAATCCTGACTAAAGGATTATTGAATACACATCGAAAACTGGGCATAAAACAAGAATTTTGCATTTCTCGGGAAAGACATTTGTCGACTATAGACCATTTGAGACCTCTGGAAATGACGAAATGACGGAGAAGTAATTCTCCTCACTAATTCCATAAATGGAAAAAGAATAAAGCTTGGAAATGCTACGAGTTGCCAATGATGGGTAATTTGCTTAACTCGTTTTTCCAGACGCGGATTAACACTTTACTAATCCTGATTAAAGGATTATTGAATATACATCAATAACAGGGCAAGAAGCAAGAATTTTTACATTCCTTGGGAAAAGATATGTGTCCACTATAGACCATTTGGGACCTCTGGAAGTGACGAAATGACGCGGAAGTAATTCTCCTCACCAATTCCATAAATGGAAAAAGGATAAAGCTTGGAAATGCTACGAGTTGCCAATGGTGGGTAATTTGCCTTGCTCGTTTTTCCAGACCCAGAATAACACTTTAGTAATCCTGACTAAAGGATTATTGAATATAAATCGAAAACTGGGCAAGAAGCAAGAATTTTGCATTTCTTGGGAAAGACATTTGTCCACTACAGACCATTTGGGACCTCTGGAAATGACGAAATGACGCAGAAGTAATTCTCCTCACTAATTCCATAAATGGAAAAAAGGATAAAGCTTGGAAATGCTACGAGTTGCCAATGATGGGTAATTTGCATAACTCGTTTTTCCAGACGCGGAATAACACTTTAATAATCCTGATTAAAGGATTATTGAATATGCATCAATAACAGGGCAAGAAGCAAGAATTTTTGCATTTCTTGGGAAAAGACATTTGTCCACTATAGACCATTCCGGACCTCTGGAAATGACGAAATGACGCGGAAGTAATTCTCCTCACCAGTTCCATAAATGGAAAAAGGATAAAGCTTGGAAATGCTACGAGTTGCCAATGGTGGGTAATTTGCGTTGCTCGTTTTTCCAGACCCAGAATAACACTTTAGTAATCCTGACTAAAGGATTATTGAATACACATCGAAAACTGGGCATAAAAAAAGAATTTTGCATTTCTCGGGAAAGACATTTGTCCACTATAGACCATTTGAGACCTCTGGAAATGACGAAATGACGGAGAAGTAATTCTCCTCACTAATTCCATAAATGGAAAAAGAATAAAGCTTGGAAATGCTACGAGTTGCCAATGATGGGTAATTTGCATAACTCGTTTTTCCAGACGCGGATTAACACTTTACTAATCCTGATTAAAGGATTATTGAATATACATCAATAACAGGGCAAGAAGCAAGAATTTTTACATTCCTTGGGAAAAGACATTTGTCCACTATAGACCATTCGGGACCTCTGGAAATGACGAAATGACGCGGAAGTAATTCTCCTCACAAATTCCATAATAGGATAAAGCTTGGAAATGCTACGAGTTGCCAGTGGTGGGTGGCAGAATAACACTTTAGTAATCCTGACTAAAGGATTATTGAATACACATCGAAAACTGGGCATAAAGCAAGAATTTTGCATTTCTTGGGAAAGACATTTGTCCACCACAAAAGCTTGGAAATGCTACGAGTTGCCAATGATGGGTAATTTGCATAACTCGTTTTTCCAGACGCGGAATAACACTTTACTAATCCTGATTAAAGGATTATTGAATATACATCAATAACAGGGCAAGAAGCAAGAATTTTTGCATTTCTTGGGAAAAGACATTTGTCCACTATAGACCATTCCGGACCTCTGGAAATGACGAAATGACGCGGAAGTAATTCTCCTCACCAATTCCATAAATGGAAAAAGGATAAAGCGTGGAAATGCTACGAGTTGCCAATGGTGGGTAATTTGCGTTGCTCGTTTTTTCAGACCCAGAATAACACTTTAGTAATCCTAACTAAAGGATTATTGAATATACATCGAAAACTAGGCAAGAAGCAAGAATTTTGCATTTCTTGGGAAAGACATTTGTCCACTACAGACCATTTGGGACCTCTGGAAATGACGAAATGACGCAGAAGTAATTCTCCTCACTAATTCCATAAATGGAAAAAGGATAAAGCTTGGAAATGCTACGAGTTGCCAATGATGGGTAATTTGCATAACTCGTTTTTCCAGACGCGGAATAACACTTTACTAATCCTGATTAAAGGATTATTGAATATACATCAATAACATGGCAAGAAGCAAGAATTTTTGCATTCCTTGGGAAAAGACATTTGTCCACTATAGACCATTCCGGACCTCTGGAAATGACGAAATGACGCGGAAGTAATTCTCCTCACCAATTCCATAAATGGAAAAAGGATAAAGCTTGGAAATGCTACGAGTTGCCAATGGTGGGTAATTTGCGTTGCTCGTTTTTCCAGACCCAGAATAACACTTTAGTAATCCTGACTAAAGGATTATTGAATATACATCAATAACAGGGCAAGAAGCAAGAATTTTTGCATTCCTTGGGAAAAGACAGTTGTCCACTACAGACCATTTGGGATTTCTGGAAACCATGAATAATAATTTATCAAAATTTTCTTGTAATGATGACTGAATTGAAGCGGGTAACCTTACAAACCTGGAGATTTAATAAACCTTGACAGGGCTTGATAGGGCAGTTACCATGGTGACAGTGTCCGTGATCAATAGGAATTTACTTCTCGCTACAAAGGCTAATAATAAGTTGCAGGCTTACCAAGCACACTCTCAACAGTTAAACAACGCACTTTAACTCAACAATTAAAGAAAGGCGTGACTCAGATTAAGGTTAATTGACGATTAGTGTTCGAGTATGAGAGTTGGCGAAAGAAAATTATCAGTTTTGTTTAATTCTACTCTTAATTTTAGTGCCATATTGCACTTGGCAAAACCTTTGCGATTCACGGAAGTAATTCTCCTCATCAATTCCATAAATGGAAAGAGGACAAAGTTTGGAAATGCTACGAGCTAAAGTGCCATTGGTGGATAATTTGGGTACCTCGTTGTTTAAGACCCAGGATACCACTTCAATAATTCTGGCTCAAGGATTATTGAAGATATATCAAAAACAAGACCAGAAGCAAGAGTTTTTGCATGCCTTCAAGTTATCGGCCAGTAAAACCCTGTCGTCGGCATATCTGATATTGTTGATCGTTATGTCCTTTCTCTCCAAGCCCGTTTCACGGAGAACTTTTACCATTGTCTCTTGTTGACAGCGGTCGAAGGCTTTAGCATAATCTGCAAAGCACATGTGAACGTCGCATTCGTTTAATAAGCAGTTTCTAACAGTTCACAACTTTGACAGTCTAACACTTGATCGCCATTTAACACTAAACCGAGACGCATCTTTTTCTAACTCCGCAACTTATTATTAGCCTCTGTGGCAAGACTATTATTGATCATGGAGCACCGTGTTGTCAGGTGCCGTCAAGGTTTGTTAAACCGCCATTTTTCTAGGGTTGTCTACTAGAATTCAATCATTATTGTATGATGTCATTATGGTTTCCAGAGCTCTCAAATGGTCTGTATTGTAGAGTGTCTTTTCCAAAGGGATACAAAAATTCTTCTTTTTCTTCAAAAATTCTCTTTCTCATCTTGCACACGTGATTTTCCTAAATTTTTGTTCATTTACGTATATAGTAAAATGTGTGTTGTCTGTTGACAGTTCTTTGTCGGTCAAATTGCCAACAACCTTGCCACCAGACCTTTTTTTTACTAAATGTAAGGAGCTAGTCCGTGGTGCTAAGCACGAACTAAGTCTATTATGAATAAGAGGATTTTAGCTGATTTTGATGTGAAGTCTTATAAGTTTGGGACAAGATATTTATCCTCAACAGTTTCAGAGTTGAAACCACTATAATCCTCTACTGGTCACCAGTCACCAGATCTCTTTTTTACCAAATTTAAGGAGCTAGTCTATGATGTGAAGCACGGACTAGTTCTATTGTGGAGAAGATGATTTTGTCTTCAAAATTTTGTCATAAGTCTTGTAAGTTTGGGACGCGTATTTGTCCTCAGTACCTTCGGAGTTGAGACCACTATAATCCTCTACTTTCAAGATTTTTCTACCTTTACAAGATCTGCTCTCTAGTTTCTTGGTGGCACTTAGTGCGTCCTTTATCGGTTCGTTGCGACGGCTTGGGCTGCAATCTTCCGTTCAGGTGTCAAACTATCCACCTTTTTGCAGTCGCTCCAATGCAAGCTGTTAGCTAGTTCTAAATTGAGAAATCAAAGTTTTATATCATCATATCCAAGATCTCTAAGGATCTCATGGAGGAGAGATTGTTGGGTCCTGTTGTAAATCCTGCTCGCTTGACTAGATCTAAAGGTCCTTTTTATCCCCAGAGATGTTCTTGGTGTCACGGCGTCATAGTAGAAATACTACTGAACTCAGGAATTGCGCTTTCTTCTTGCGGATGTTCTCCAGAAATTCCATTGACCACGGCTTCAAAGCCCGGAAAACACTCTAGATTGTATCGATTGTAATGTTTTGACGTCGCCTGAAGGTGGCCAAAGTTTCATTGAATAAACAAGCTTCCTATACCAGTAGTATGTAAACGCGGGGTTGTGGGACACATTGAGGTTAGGTACGCACGTCTCTTATCATGCAATGGACTGTGTATCGTCTGTCGGCGCGACGTGTTGTTGAATGCTACACTGACTTCATCTAATCTCATGTTCTTCTGTTTACCTCACAAACTATTACATCATTCCTATAATTCGTTCGTTCGCATTTTTATTATTTCCCATACTTTGTTCTATGATTCCGTCAATATCTAGTTTTAGCAATATCATACGTGGATGTTTAATAAAGCCGTTGACACAACAAGCTAAGGAAAAACGATTACATTTACATGTTCAAAAATCTTGGATTGCAATTCATGTTAACAATAATAAACTGCCACCGCAACACATAAGAACGAAAACCCACTCCACCTACGTGCATCATCATCCATTCAAAAATTCCTTCTCACATATGTCAACAACCTGGGCACATGCCGAAATCGCTGCGTAACTAAATCAGAATCGACGTGGAAAGCGACAGTCTTCAGAAAAATAAATTCCCTCTCCGAATACATAAAATTATGCAAGCAAAACTTGTCTGAATTTTTAACTTCAGAAAGTCCCAGTAATTGCTCTCGGAAAAGTTACCTATCAAAGTCATTCCGAGATTACGGCACATTAATTCATGCATTGGTTTCTTGCCTCCAATAATAAGCAACCTGAATAGAAAAAGTTACAATCCAATAACAGACTTCTTATAAACTTATAGCGGAGTAGTTTCCTTCATTTGCAATGCAAAGCATGGCCTGCTTACTGCTGCCACGTTTCGCTTGTAGGAATGGGCATTCTCGAGTTTGTACTCTTAAAATGTCGTCTTTACACTCTAACTCCTGTTTCTCCTACTGGAAATTACTATAAAGCTTTTTTGCCAAAAAAATTTATAAAGTATTATTGTTAGTAACCAAAAGAAGGAAAGCGAAAACTGCTCACACCACATCCTTAACTCATGATTATTCCGCGTTCCATTTTACTATTATTTCCACCAATCTCAATAAACACAAAAGTTTCAAAAAGTTTAGAGACGTTTTCATCCACGGAGCTTAGCGAGACTTTCCAAGATATGATGTTCGAAAGGTGCGACGGGCTTTTCTGGAGCAATCGCAAATTGCTCTTTTACTCGCTCTCCGATCGGTTTATTTTCTTACCTTTTTTCTTCCTGTCCACAGATATTTCCTGACTATCCCCCCTCCTCCACATGATCTTCGGTGCCGGAAATCCTTCCGCTTTGCAAGTGAGGCTCACGTTCTGGTTCTCCCTCACGGCGACGTTGGATGGGGTGCTCAAACCATCAATTATGTTGGGCGGCACTGAAACACAAAAACGGACCGTTAAAGTGCGATAGCACGATTTAGAGTTCAACAAATAAGATTTAAAAGCTTAAACAACTCGGAACGCAATTCTCCATTTTTCTATTGACTCATTATTTCAGTCCGGAACATTGGATTTCAGGTTAGCGCTGCCAATCATCGACTTTAAATCGAAAGCTTCGAAATGTCGGTGAACAGTTGAAAGAATTTTAAGCACCAGGCGTTTAATTGACCTTTCGGTCAGCATCGTTGTATATTGATGCGTGCGATAATTAATCCATTTTTTTGTCAAATGGTTTTCAACTGCCAGTCAATCAATTATAATTAATTAATTAGTTTCGTTAATTGGTAAGAGTTATGCTGAATTTGGACCCCTCCAAGTACACCTAATAGCATGCCGTGAATTAGTTCTTTCGATATTTTGTCAAGTTGTCACTTTTGTGACGACACGCGCTTTCAAAGCATTGTCATCTTTTGTTTCCTGCATAGTAATGTAAGGCTGAGCATACTCTTAGACTTGTCTAGTGCTGCCACCAAAAAAACGCTTTACAATGCCAAATAATTCAAAGATATTTCAATTTAAATTATTTTGACTACTTTAATAGATTTAAATTATTTTGAAGACTTTGTATATGTAATGTATAGGTCCGCGATCCAACATACACAACAACACTACAGTATAGACTTTAATTTTAGTAGAACTACTTGCAAATCATCATTATTCTTTTTCTGTTTATTCAGTTATGTGAAATTTAATAATTATTAGTTATATAAAAAGATAAAATTCTAATAATTTATGAGATTGGTCACTGTGTCAAAAGGGCAAAAGTAAAAAGTTAAAAAAAAGAAAAAGATGACAGCTAATGACACAAGTGACGGTGATAATGATAGCTGATGGCAGGTCAATTTAAAACGTGCCTTTATTATTTTCTATTAAAAAATCTCAGTCAACTAGATGACGTTTTATAATGAACACCCCTTTACTTACCAACAACTTGCAAATATCCCACTTGACTCATCATAGGGTTGGTGTTTACTTGACACATATAATACCCTCGATCTTCTTTGTGGACATTATTTACATGGAGTAGCCATGTTTTGGCGTTGTCATGCGACACACTGAAACGTGGTATCCTGCTGATCACGTGTCGATGAATAGTCAGTATCATTTGCCGGTCAATGTGAATCCATGCGACCTGTAAACAAACGTATAAATTGATATTGCTTCTTAATGGAATTTTGAAGTATTTGGTCTTATGAAGTAAATATAGGAAACTAATAAGAATCCCTTGAGAGTATTTGGCAATATGTGGTTATTGTTTGCTAAGAATTCCAGAAATAAAGAAAATTCGTTTTGTTGGAGTTTCAAATCTGCAAATGGGAAATTGTTTCGTCGCATTAGCACACCAGAATCCACTGTGTTTATCTGTTTGCATTTAGCGGCGAATCCTGATATACACATTCAATTAGACCCTGAGGCCGCAAACATTTAAATTCCTTCCCGACGTAATAAAAACTAATGCTTGGATTTGGTGGGATAATCATTGCAAATTGTAAAGTTCTGTGGGAAAATAGATATACAGAGTGCATTGTTTGACTATGCTAATGACACTGCAGCGTTCAGTTCGGGGAGTTTTTGAAATGGAGGAAAGGCATGCAGCGAAAATACTTAATGACATTAAATATGTTTTTACTTTTATGGGAGTTAAGTTCACTTATATTGGAGCTTTTAGTAGAATTTGTCATGCCTTGTGCCTGTTTTTTTATTTATCTAATAAAAACTGTTATTTATAGCTTCAGATTTTGAGCCCTTACGCAACTTCCTTAGTAAAATAACTCCAGTCTATGTCACTCAAAAAAATCTAATAAATTGGCTGTAGTAACCAGAAGACCAATTAACCACCTGCCTCGTTACTCCATTCCAATTCTTGATCATCTTTCAAATTCACTCAAGTGTTTTCCGGGCTTTGAAGCCGGGAAAATGGAATTTCTTCCTGACGTCGCAAAGGGCGAAGTCATCTCCCGTGCTTCCCAACGTTGACTGATTCGACTATGGCGCGCTCCGTGGTATTTATTCCGCCGCAGTCGCGCTGCAGTGGAGGGATTGGGGTGGGGGTAGTGGCGGCGCGGGGTTTCGGCGCACTCGAAGTATGTCATAGAACTCGCTTCCAGTTTGCATTTAAAACCGTAACTTCCTCCTTCCTGTTAAAATTGTTGTCGTGTCGAAGATCTCAATGGCCTCTCTCGTTAGTCTCGGATAGAAACGCAGTGCGACATCAGGGGAATAAATACCGCGGAGCTCACCTCAGTCGAATCCGTCAACTTCGGGAAGCACGTGAGATCACTGCGCCCATTCCCTTATCGCCTTTGATATTGTCTGCTGCAGCTGTAGAGGAAACGTCAGGAAGAAATTCCATTGAATCGCAGCTTCAAAGGCCGGAAAAAATTTAAATTGTAGAAATTGAAAAGATCGATTTTTGAAGGCCTAAAAAAGAAAAAGCCGCAGAAGTTTGCTACACTTGTTTTGAAGAAACGTCCGGAAAAGGAAGGGAAAAACTCCAGAAGAAACTATTCAAAGTTATTTCTGGAAAGGAATCGAAGTATCTATGAGTCGTGAAGAACACGAGAAAGAAAAACCTAACTGTGTGGTATCGCGTCCTTCTCAAAGTAGTTGGTTGCGTGGTAGCAGGTGTAGGGCAAAAATAAAAAACTTCTACGTTTTTGCAGAAATTATGCCGACGTTTCGACGTTTATTTGACCTTTTTCTCAAGGCTATAATAGAGGAGATTAATCATAAAAATAATGTCCCTTTGGCAAGCAAATAAACGGTATAAATGCGTCTTACGAACAGTTACACACATGACATGTCAGTGCGTAACTGTTTTTAAAATGCATTTATACAGTTTATTTGTTTGCCAAACGGCTATTACTTTTATGCATGATCTCCCCTATTGTAGCCTTGAGAAAGACGTCAAATAAACGTCGAAACGTCGGCGTAATTTCTGAAAAAAATGTAGAAGTTTTTTATTTTTGTCCTACACCTGCTACAACGCAACCAAAGAAAAACCTGTAAAGAAAAATAAGTAAATATTATGATTATTAGAAAAATCAATACCTGAATTTCATGAAATGACCATGGAAAATTGTTTACTAAATCTTCGGGAGGAAGAGACCGAAGAATAAATTACAAGGGAAGCTCCTCGAAAACCCAGACCCCATAAATCTAAACTTAACGCAAAGAAACTTCAGGATTAAGAAGAAGAATTTGTGATAGAATTCACCCAGTCAGCAAAGTCTAAGTTGCCAAAGCCTGATGACGATTTCACCATGGATGACTTAAAGAATAGGAAGAAACTATTAAACCAAAGAAGAAAGTTTAAAAGAAGAAAGCTGCGCTTATAGTAGAGCAAAGGTCTAGACCAAAAGAAACTCTGCAAGAAGAAGAACCTGAGCAGACAATTTTCAAGCCTGAACCTAAGAAGGACACAGAAGAAAAACTCACGAAATTGTTAAACTTCCAAAATTTTGTATTAAAGAGCTAGCGGAGTAAGCCTAAAGAAGTAGAAGCTGAAATAGATTGACTGATGAAAGCATCCAAATCTTAGAAAGGGAAAGTGGTTGAAGTAAAAGTTACCGTTCAACACGAATAAAAATAAGACGATGTTAATCATTAAGAAGAAAAAATCAAAATTATACATCAGAAAGAAGAATTTGTAGAGTTAAATGTAGAAATGGAAGAACCGCTACCCACGGAGTCTGTAAAAGAAGCAACTGTCTTATTATGGTTGGTCGTGTTGGTGAAATGAGCCCATTGGGCAGAATTCTAATATAATTTCTAGAGTAATAGCAATCTGCCATCGTTAAAAAGCTCTACCTCTCTTTTAAATGATTTCTCCGAATACAAGCACAAACCCAAACCTTAAAAAAAGCAAGAAAATCTGCAGTTAAAACTGTTCCGAAAACCTGAAAAACTGAGACAAAAGCTCCAAACCTGAACTTATTAAATTCTAAGAAACACGAGTATCTTTTGAAGATATAAAAATGAAGGTAAAATTACCAAAGAAACCTGAAGACAAGAAACCTGAAGGTTTGGGTTTGGCGCTTAAGGGGCAGAATATTCTATTTTGATTTCCATCAGGAAAGCGAAGTTAATCAGGTGCAGGGAGTATTTTTCAAAATTGTGCTGACACTGCGTTTTGCGCTGTCACACGATAACAATTTCAATAGGAAGAAGGAAATTACGTTTTTAAATGCAGACTCGAAGCGAGTTCTACGACATGCTTCAAGGGCGCCGAAACCCCGCACCACCACTACCCCCACCCCAGTCGATCCATTGCAACGCGACAGCGGGGGAATAAATACCATGGACCTCACCACAGTCGAAACAGTCAACGTCGGGACGCATGGGAGATCACTTCGCCCATTGCCTTTCATAATGCCTGCCGCAGCTGCAGGCGAAACGTCAGGAAGAAATTCCATTGGACCATGGATTCAAAGCCCGGAAAACATTTCAGACTGTATCTTGACCGTCTGTGAAAGCCTTCAGACTTCACGCAAAAATAAAAAAATTTCAAATAAATAATCAAAGGCAAATCATTCAAAGGTACGATGATGAATGCAGGGTCAATCAGATTATTTTTTCTTAAAGAAACTCAGATTCCGGAACTAGAGATGTCACTAGCGTACAGGAGGTTAATTATTCGTTACTAAAACCGTTTATATTCAAATTTATTAATGACAATTAACTGCTAATGAATTATGTCTAATTTTGAGGCATTTACTTGTTTTAGAATTTTTTTCAAAATTTTCGTTTTGTTCCCAATTTTTCCTAAAATTAACAATTTTTCCGCATTTCTTGAACTCCTCTCTTGACTTAGAGGTAGGTACCTCAATAGACGGAAATTATAAATGACAGACTCAAGACGGAACTGACGCAAATTATAAAACTCCTAACCTTAATCGATCTAAATATAAAAGCAGCGCGTATTTCATTTTAATTCCCATTGAGCTGGTAATAACGTCTAGAATTACAGGAAACTATTGGTATAAAGCAGTGAAGCTGTTCCCTACTTGCACTATTGAAAAGTAAATGAGAAATTTCAAACTTTTATTGATTTATGCTTTTGTACTATAAGAAAAATTTAGTTCACATCTATTCCTCCACCACCAGCTCATTTGTTAGTTCCAGTTCAAGAACAGCTCCTTAGCACTAACTTACTCATATCTCTTCTAATAAGTTTGTATGTATTTATTCAGTGCAATAAAAAAAAAAACAAATTTTGAAAATCAAATTAAAAAATTCCTAACGTCCATCACGTTGAAGCAAAAGCTATGCGACCTCTTGTCCTCAAGAGAAACCGGATTGAAAAAAACACTTTACTTCACGTGTAGAGTGAAATATCACTCTACACCAGTTCATTTATCTATTGAATTTCTTGCTTGCTTTCAGCTTGAACTACACAAATATCTTTAACCATGTTTCATATTTGCTAAATGTGCTAAAAAAAAGGCAACTGAGTTACCTTAACATGACATTCAGAAGGAAATTGTAAAACTCCTTACTTCAATCGTTTTTAAAATAAAAGCAACTTGTGTTTTTTTTTAACCCATTGATCTTGCCTATAATTACAGGAAAAGTATGAAACAGAGAAGTTTATTATAAGATAAATTAGAAAAATTACATCCTCATTGATTTGTGCTTCTGTACCAGAAGATAAACCAACTTTAGATATTTTCCTCTACCGCCAACTTTAGACATATCACTCAACAACTTTCTCATTATTTTCTTCCATTTCGTGAACAACTCTTTTAGATTAAATTACACAGATCTAATATAGTGTGTTTATATTTGTTTAGTGATATGTAAAAAAGTAACTTTAGCTTGAAAAATAGCTTTTACTTAGATGTAGTTTCTTAAAAAGTACATTCAGGCAGATGTTATAAAACTCCTAACCTCGTTCGATTTAAAGATAAAAGCAAAGTGTGCCATTTTTAAATCTCGTCAACGACATTCGGTGATTTGTGCTGTTGCACTACAAGAAAAGCCAATTTTATATATTTCACTCATTATTTTTTTTCCAACACAAGAACAAGTTTTAGACGAAGTTACCAAAATCTTTTCTGAAGCAACATAAAAAGCATTTTTAGCTTGAAAAAACAATTGTCTGTATTAGCTTTGATACCTTAATAGCAAACTCAGACGCATAACATAAAACTCCTAACCTCCATCGATTTAGAGATAAAAGCAACGCGTTTTTTTTTTGTTCTATTGAACTTTTCATAACCTTTGGAACTACAGGAAACTACTAGTATAAAGCAGCGAAGCTGTTCTACATGTGCCATATTAAAACGTAAATTAAAAAGTCCAGACCTTACTTACATAGAAAAACCTATTTTACGTATTTTCCTCCAACACCAGCTTATTTTTCCTTCTAATTCAAGAACAACTTTTTCAGATTAAATTACACCCTCTTAATGTATTTGTATCTATTCAGTGAAATAAAATTAACTTTGGCATGAAAAAAGCTTTGACTTAGAGGCAGCTATCTTAACAAGGCATTGAAAAGTAAATTAAAAAATTCCTGACCTCAATCGCTTTAAAGATAAAAGCAACGCGAGTTCCTGATTTCAAGAGATTCTCCCAAAATATTATTATAAACCGACAACCACCTTTTCACCTTTCATTGACTTGAGTTTCTCTTACACAACTAATATATCAAAAACCAATTTTAATCTACCACTCAGCTCATTATTCTCCTTCAATTCTTGAACTCTATCTCCGTTGAAATCTAAATGCAATAAAGAAGGTTAATTTTCAACCCGCTCTTTCTACCCTACTAATTTTAAGAGATGCTGTGTAAACACAAAGTAAGCTCCCCCGGTTCCGTTTAATAATTCATTTCAGATGTGTATTAAACAAAATTTGTCATTTTCTTCAATCCTTTTTAATAGGGGTTTCTTCGGAATTCAATTAAAATTTTGTGATTTTATTTTCATCCGGAACCGGTAACTCTTTCGGGGTCTTCTAATCAGCCCGGCCCAAAGAGCGTGCTGTGTTTCTTAAAGTTTTGATATTGAGAATTAGTACTTGGCATTTCATTATTTCAGGAAAATTTTATTGATTTTGGTAAACATGGGCCGACTTTTGTTGCTAACAGACCGTGAACAATTATGAAAACGCTAATCGCTAGTAGTAATTGAAATTTGTTTAGCAGAAACCTGGCATAAAAATTGTTAGGTAAACTCATTCGGCAATTCATATTCGTGAAACGAGTGAATAATTTTTGTGGTTTTTTCGGATTGTACTCCTCGAACTGCAATTTTTTTTGCTTAATCGACTGTAAAACGTTCCATTATACGCCTGCACGTTTTTAGCATCCAGGTAATTGTTCAACTGCTTTTATTATATTTCCTAGAACCACTGATACCCCAAAAACTTTAACGGAGAAGGAGGGAGTCCAGTTCAATACTACAATAATTGCTAACCTTGTACTTTATTTTAATCAGCAAAAATTGCTGAAGAAGGATTATAACCGAATCTGCACTGCTTGGGTGCATTTATTAGATTTATATCGGGCAGGAAGGGTTGAGCATTATGTAAACAAAGCCCTTCAAGTAGAAATTTTATAAGACCCGAGATCTTCGTAAAATGAGATTGGCTTGTTTGGACATAACGGAAAACTTTTAATGAAAAAATCTTCTGGCGTAATGTAGAGCAAAGCGTAATGTATAGCATCAATTACTCGTTGATCATCTGCAACATGAACTCGTATTTATGAGAGCTAAACCGGTCTATATGTCTAGACAAATTCAATTCCAACATACAAAAAAAAATTCTGCCAATAAACCGTCGTAATACGGTAAAAATGAGACCTCTATTGGAAAAATCTTAAGAACAAATTGCCCTTAAGGCTGATAAAGAACTCTTAAACTTCTCGTCGTTGAAGTGTTGTTGTGAAGATATCGCCTAGATGATGCTTGATCGTCGACTATTGCTTTTAAATTGAAATTTATGAGAGTTTCGATAGGTGTTTTACTATTAAAGATGAAGGGTTCATTACATGCCTTGTTGCTTGCTTTTGCAATAGATAAATATATAATAGGAAAGCGGAAAAGTATGCCAGCTTTCTTAAAGTATATTTTCTGATCTCCGAATTTCTGTATTTCTCCCCGACGTCCGATAATTGGGACAGCGGTGACCCATCGATGGAGACCCGTCTTTTTCGATTCGACATGATCAAATAAGAAAGGCCTAAAATAAGTCCGTATTTATAGAAGTCAATTCATATATATGTTTCCAAAAATATACCTTTCGGGAATTTCTTCGGAAGCTTTATACTTTTCTAGTAAAAAAATGGCGAAACTACCACTACTTTCCCGAATGAATAGGGGAAGGGAAAACTTTTTCAAATATTTGATACCATTCTATTAGGCCATAAATTACAAGAAGAGGACCACATGCTGCTCCGAGGCTATTGAAATAAATATCCCAGCAACAGTTGCTTCGACATTTGTAAATCACATCCTTCTCTCTAGGGCTTTTATTGTTCGAAAACCACATCGGGGAAAAGTTGGTGATTGTTTATTAAAAACATATCTGCTAGCCGTAAGTATTAAAAGCGAAACATTGTCTTATATCTAGTGCTAAAAAGAGAAGTTAAAAAGGCTGCGCCGTGCCTCGCAATCTCTTGTTTCTATAGCGTTCACTGAAACGAGCAGCTTTTTGTTTTATTTATACTTGCTAGGAGATAGACAAAGATAACTAAGCTGAATACATGAGAGCCTTCGAAAAGGCTTTTGTTATTAAGTATTTTATTAGAGCGAGTATAGCTGCACCTTGGCACTTTGTAAAGGGGCGACAATGCAGACGCCATTGAGGGGAAACAACAGCTGTTTCTTACGCGTTATAGCCCAAAGTGCAATATGAGGATAAAGCGTGACACCTAATCTGCTCTACGGCCTGAGATGCTCTTGGCTCAAGTCCAACACGTATCGTAAACAGTAAATCTTAAACATAATGTGGTTATTTAAGTTTTCCACTGCTTAAAGTTGCATCCGAAGTAAGTTTACACGACAAGTTACGGCCTGCATCCTTCCAGTTTAACAATTTTTAACCCTTTTTCATCGCTTGGCTTCGACAATAGAGACATCCCAAAGATTCATTTTTCACGTAGCCTCTCACGCCTCTCACAATTTCATTTCGAGTTTGGAAAATAGTTTTTAGTAACAAATAAATTTATATAGAAAAAAAATCTTTAGTGACAACTATAAGGTTGTAGTTTAAGGTTAATAAATATGTGTCATTCTCTTTGGAAATTTGTTCAGAACAGCAGAGAAATATAAACTTTTTTGTTCAACAATAACTTGCGTCTGGCTTTCTTTCACTAACAGCGTTTTCGGTTCACAGCTCTAGAGTGCTCAGAGATTATTCCCATCTTTTGTTTTGTCAATAAGCATAAAAGGATGCAAATACTTACAGAGCGGTCTAGAGCGGCCACCCGAAAACGCTGTAAATTATTCATAAAAATTGTTTAAACCATAAAATAAATTTATCAGGTTTAATGCCAAAACGAGAGAGAAAATCAGACCTTATGGAGGACTTCCTGGCGTTAACATCAAATAATTTTACCAAAAGAACAATAGAATTGAAATTACTTCGTTATAAGTAACTTTAAATACTTCATGCAAGTAATTGCACAAATGGTACATAAGTAACATTAACAACTTAGACTAGCCATAGTAAAATATTTTGAATCCCATTACTGATGGGAATAAATGCTGATAAGAAAGAGAAAACGATTTTTGGGGGCGGATAGTCTATAATTTCAAAAAGCGCCATTTAGAGAAGACATGTGTGAAAATGTACATATATGAGACATATGTAAGTAACTTCAAATATTTTCCATAAATAATTTGATAAGTCGTACATAAGTAGCACTAACAACATAGACTAGCCTAGATAGACTAGCATAGTAAAATATTTTGAATCCCATTAGTAAGAGGAATAATAGCTGATAGGAAAGGGAGAACGATCTTTGGGGGAAAAAATTCTAAAATTTCAAAAAGCGCCTTTTAGAGAAGATATATATGATTATGTAAGTAATTCTATAAATCAGACACATATGGGGATAACTAGTATTTCATTATAAGTAAGTTGATATATTTTATATAAGTAATTGGACAAGTCGAACATAAGTAACACTAACAACCTGGACTAGCCAACAGTAAAATATTTTGAATCCCATTAGTAATAGGAATAATTGCTGATAAGAAAGGGAAAACTATTTTTGGGGGAAGAAAGTCTAAAATTTTAAATAGCGCTTTTAGAGAAGACATATGTGATTATGTAAGTAATTCTATAAGTCAGACCAAAGTAAGGCTCACTAGTATTTCACTATAAGTAACTTCAAATATTTTAGATAAGTAATTGGATAAGTCGTACATAAGTAACACTAACAATATAGACTAGCCAATAGCAAAATATTTTGAATCCCATTAGTAATAGGAATAATTACTGATAAGAAAGAGAAAACGATTTTTGGGGGAAGAAAAACTAAAATTCTGAAAAACGCCTCTCAGGGCAAATATATGTGACTATGTAAGTAATTCTAAAATTCAGAAACAAGTAAGGCTAGCTATTATTTCACTATAAGTAATTTCAAATATTTTAAATTTACTTATTTAAAATAAGTAGGTAATTGGATAAGTCCTACATAAGTAACACTAACAACTTAGACTAGCCAATAGTAAAATATTTTGAATCTTATTAGTATGAAATTCCATATGTCCCATTAATAAGAATAATTACTGATAAAAAAAAACGATTACTTCTGCAGTACGAGCGTTAAAATTTTAAAAAGCGCCTTTTAGCGAAAATATAATTCACTATGTAAGTAATTCTAAAAGTCAGACACAAGTAAGGCTAAATATTATTTCATAATAAGTAACTTCAAATATTTTACATAAGTAATTGCACAAGTCGTATATAAGTAACACTAACAACTTAGACTAGCCAGAAGTAATATATTCCGAATTCCATTAGTAATAGGAATAATAGCTGATAAGAAATGGAAAACGATTTCTGGGGGGAAAAAGTCTAATATTTTAAAAAGCGCCTTTTAGAGAAGATATATATTGTTATTTAAGTAAGTCTATAAGTCAGACACCAGTGTGGCTAACTATTATTTTACTATAAGTAACTTCAAATATTTTATATAAGTAATTGTACGAGTCATACACAATAGAAGCATTACTACAATAGAAGTAACATTAACAACTTAGACTAGCCAATAGTAAAATATTTTAAATCTCTTTAGTAATATTAATAACGGTTCATAAGAAAGAGAAAATGATTCTTAGGGAAAGAAATTCTATAATTTCAAGAAGCGCCATTTAGAGAAGATATATTTGGTTATGTAAGTGGTTATGGAAATAATTCTATAAATCAGACACAAGTAAGGCCAACTATTATTTCACTATAAGTTACTTTAAATATTTTACATAAGTAATTGGATAAGTCGTACATAAGTAACACTAACAATATAGACTAGCCAATAGCAAAATATTTTGAATCCCATTAGTAATAGGAATAATTACTGATAAGAAAGAGAAAACGATTTTTGGGGGAAGAAAAACTAAAATTCTGAAAAACGCCTCTCAGGGCAAATATACGTGACTATGTAAGTAATTCTAAAATTCAGAAACAAGTAAGGCTAGCTATTATTTCACTATAAGTAATTTCAAATATTTTAAATTTACTTATTTAAAATAAGTAGGTAATTGGATAAGTCCTACATAAGTAACACTAACAACTTAGACTAGCCAATAGTAAAATATTTTGAATCTTATTAGTATGAAATTCCATATGTCCCATTAATAAGAATAATTACTGATAAAAAAACGATTACTTCTGCAGTACGAGCGTTAAAATTTTAAAAAGCGCCTTTTAGCGAAAATATAATTCACTATGTAAGTAATTCTAAAAGTCAGACACAAGTAAGGCTAAATATTATTTCATAATAAGTAACTTCAAATATTTTACATAAGTAATTGCACAAGTCGTATATAAGTAACACTAACAACTTAGACTAGCCAGTAGTAATATATTCTGAATTCCATTAGTAATAGGAATAATAGCTGATAAGAAATGGAAAACGATTTCTGGGGGAAAAAGTCTAATATTTTAAAAAGCGCCTTTTAGAGAAGATATATATTGTTATTTAAGTAAGTCTATAAATCAGACACCAGTGTGGCTATCTATTATTTTACTATAAGTAACTTCAAATATTTTATATAAGTAATTGTACGAGTCATACACAATAGAAGCATTACTACAATAGAAGTAACATTAACAACTTAGACTAGCCAATAGTAAAATATTTTAAATCTCTTTAGTAATATTAATAACGGTTCATAAGAAAGAGAAAATTATTCTTAGGGAAAGAAATTCTATAATTTCAAGAAGCGCCATTTAGAGAAGATATATTTGGTTATGTAAGTGGTTATGGAAATAATTCTATAAATCAGACACAAGTAAGGCCAACTATTATTTCACTATAAGTTACTTTAAATATTTTACATAAGTAATAGGATAAGTCGTACATAAGTAACACTAACAACTTAGACGACTAGCCAATAGTAAAATATTTTGAATCCCCTTAGTAATACGAATAATTACTCATAAGAAAGGGAAAACGATTTTTGGGGGAAAAAATATAGATTATAAGTTAGACACAAGTAAGGCTAACTATTATTTCGCTATATATAATTTCAAATATTTTACACAAGTAATTAGATAAGTCGTACATAAGTAACACTAACAACTTAGACTAGCCAATAATAAGATATTTTGAATCCCATTAGTAATAGGGATAGATTATAAGTCAGACGCAAGTAATACTAACTATTATTTCGCTATAAGTAATTTAAAATATTTTACACAAGTAATTGGATAACTCGTACATATGTAACACTAACTACTTAGACTAGCCAATAGTAAAATATTTTGAATCCCATTAGTAATAGGAATAATTACTAATAAGAACGAGAAAAAAATTTTGGGAAAGAAGTATAACATATTAAGGATAATTGCTGATAAGAAAAAGAAACCGATTTTTGGAGGAAGAAAGTCTAAAATTTTAAAAAAAGCCTTTTAGAGATGATATATGTGATTATGTAAGTAATTCTAAATGTCAGGCACAAGTAGGGCCAACTATTATTTCACTATAAGTAACTTCAAACATTTTACACAAGTAATTGGACAAGTCGTACATAAGTAACAGTAACAACTTAAACTAGTCAATAGTAAAAGGCTTTGTATCCCATGAGTAATAGAAATGGTTATTGATAAGAAAAAAACTCTTTTTGTGAGATGGAAGTCTATAAAGCATCTATAATGGTGGCAGTATTATAACCAGTAAGTGGAATTCAATTACTAATAAACAATATGCCGGGAAGAACATTGCAATCGTAATAAGTAAGAAGTTTATTAGTGAGTTACAGAAGAGAGGAAATGAGAAATACGAAAGCAAAATTATAATAGGTATCGTAAATAACTTTTTTATAAAAATAGAAGGTTATAAGTAAAACTAATATTTTACAGCAAGTGATAGTAACTATTGTACCTTAACTAAGTAATAGTGGTAGTTACTGGGAAGTAAAGTTGAGTAAGGAAAAACAACGAATCCATACGTATATGGGAGCTAGTTTCCAGGACTCTTAAGTAAAACGTCTCGTTTTTTTTTTTAACTTCAAACTATTAAAACTGAAGATTATATATCTAATAAGTAACAACACTCATTACTAATTCTATAATCAAAAGGTTTTTTTAAATACAGCAAAAATGTATAATTAATGTTACATATTTTATAAAAGAAATTGTTAGAGTGATACATAAGTAACGCTAGTAAAGTCAAGCAATAATACTATAGATTTCATAGCCAATAAGTAATAAGGATAGTCAATAACAAGTAATAAAACAGTTGGTGGACTATAAGCTATTGACTAAAGTGAAATTTTTTTCAATAAAAGTAACATTATATATGTTACAGAAGTCATTAAAAGAGTCATGGTAACTAACAGTAATAATGGGGGGGGGGGGGGAAATATTGACTCTCTATGAAGCGTCCCTTAGAAAATCACTAAAACTGTATCTGATTATATAGTAGATTTTTATGTCAATAGTGTAATAAGATTTGGAAGCAAAATGCGAAATATTTTACCCAAGTAACTGAAAATATCATGCGCAAGTAATTCTATGGCTTCAACTTTTTGTAGCCAATAGTAAAATGAGTTTCTACTTTCATAAGTAAAATGAGGCTTTACTAAAAATAGGAAGTACCCCACGTCTTTTAAAATTCTAGTTTGTCTAGGGCTTTGTATATAACAGTGCCAATATAAGTAACTGTATTTACCAATGAGTAATTTAAAGAATTTTTGAGCAAAAAAACTTTTTTAAGTGATTCCCAGGAGACATTGTAATAATACATGTTAAAGTAATATAAGTAAAATGATAATTTTACTTATTAAGTAATTGAAATCGGCAAGCAACGCTACTGGATTCAACCAATTATTAAAATTTTATACCCAATAAGTAATTAGATTCTCTTCTTTTATATAGTGTAAAGCCATTTTTTAACATAAGAACATGAAATGTCTAGCAAAATACTGATATTTACCAGTAAGTAATAAATATGAAGAGTAAAACACAAATAACGCGTTTGATATGAATTCATTGAGTCTACCCATTAATATTAAAAATTGTAATTTCAACCAGTAACTAGTAAGTAAAAGAAAATGTTTTTCAGGCTGCTAGAATGGTATGTGTTAAAGTAAAAAATTCAATAGAAGTAATGCAAAATTTTTCACATAATTAACTGGAGCAACCATATTTATTTTACAGCGACACTCATGGCTTAAACCATTTAATAGTGAAAATTATGGGTCCAAAAAGCAACAGGCTAACATGTTCAGTAAGAAACTTTATTAAGTCATAAACTCGATGCCAGAAGTGAGGAAAAACTTTTTAATAACTAAAAAATTTATCGATGAGTTATTAACAGGAATAAAACGGTTAAAATGCACCAATTTTGGCATAAATACTTTTGAAAGCAAGAGGACATAGAAGTCATTTTCTCCCTAGAGGTTGAATGTATCATTTGCTTCTTCTTCCTTGTATGGTGTTTTAATTTTTTTTTTACTTCTAATATATTTTTGAAGTACTTTGGTTTAATGCCAAACGGGGTGCTAAAATAAGGAAAACCTTTTCGCTTTGCCATGATTGATTTTGCTCTGCAAATTAAATCCAGTTTCCTAAACTAAGAAACCACTTTTTTGGTTTAAGCATTAAGAACAATAATTGTTACCGAGTAAACAGTGATCGTCCTCCACTCTGGTTGAGCAAATTCAACGTCTCTGATTATAATTTACCGATCCCAGGCTATAATCTTGAAATTGCCAAGTTTGGGGCTAAGCAAATCTTTGTTTTATTAAGTGTTGCGATACCATCGGGCGTTTATTAATTCAACGTTCATTTGAATTTTAATAGCTGTTATGCGTGTAAAAAATGTTCCCTCATAGAACAGCAATTAATTTTGTACGTATTAGCAGACACTAATCGCCGGATTGCAGCTGCATCGATGTTCTAAGCTTTATAAATGAACGCACATGTTGACCCAACCATATTTACACGTCTACCCTAAAATGCCATTCATGACTTATAGTAATTGGGAGCAATAAACATCTTAGCCACCTAATAAATTTATCACACACGATCTCTAGAGAAATCTACAAGATGGAGTTTGCAAGAGTCAATGGTAAAGTTCTGAGAAATGGCTTTCGCAAAAACTATATGGCAAAAAATTAGCTTATCTCAGGTATCCAAATGTGACCAGTTTCGTCAATATAAAAGTATTCGAATGTGTCCCCTGCTCCTTGATTGAACGAGCTAAAGCGGCACAAAGGAGCTTGAAGACAAATACTTCAAAACCAATTTTTCAGATTACCTTTTCTGTGTTCCCTATCCATAAACAGACCTTTCCCACAAAGCGTATTTTTCTATAATCGTGCTCCCACAAAATGTCCTCGGTATTTACTCTCTCCCACAATCAAGACAGAATACACAGTAATATGTTTATCGTCAGAGCATATAGTCAACTGAATTTAGACTTTTCAGCATTTGAGATAATTAGTCATTAGATGACGTTTTTAGGACGAGTGCAGCAGGAAACAATAGTGGCTAAGCCGGTGAATGTAGAGTGTTAAATAGAATTAGGAACTTAGTTTACCGGTGAAGCCAAATCAAATGTGCGCCCGTTGTTCTAAATCATGCATGCTGAATGGATAATAAAATAGCCAGTTTGGGAGACTAAGGCAAAATCTATGCTCCAGTCAGTCGTTTCTAATCAGTTTACGTCATCCGCTGTTAACTGTGCGCTTTATCATTATAACTCGGTAAACCCCTCGATGTTATCTCAGATCAGCTAGCTGCTTAGGTTATGGAAGGTTTTAGTGACCAGGCTTATATGTATTATACTGTTTAGAATTAGGAGGCAAAATTATGTGAAGTTTCTGGTTGTGTGCCCATCCTGGGCGCCAGTATTTAATTTTACAACGTAATCCGTCTTGTAACACTTAAACTCTATCTAGGAGTTATTACCTTCCTTGCCTGAGGAGCATTCAAGGGACCTCCAATTTAACATAAAATATTTGAAGTTTTCTACAATAACTATTATTCTGCGTACAATATTAATACAACCATCCATAATCCTAGTAAACTTGTCGATTTCTCTAGGCCCTAAGTTAGGCACCAATATTTTTAGTGAATTTATTGTAAGGTTTAATCTACCACACAAGCTGTCAAGTTTAAAAATACTTTTCTACTCATTTTCTGGTAAAACTCCTTGAAGACCACATTGGGCGCCAACTCTCTGTTGTATGTAATGTATATTATGATGCTTTTGCAAAACTTTTCAACCGATCACTACTGGAGGAGAGGTTCTTCGGGTTTATATTTTTTCAAAAAGTTTGGTAACTTTTACATTAACCCTTCTGCTTCTTCAAGTTTGAGTGCCTTCTTCAATAAAGCTATTTCGGCCTCTACTGCTTCAGGCTCAAACAAGTTTTTTTAACTTTAACTATTTTGGAAGTTTCTTCTTTTATCTTCCTCTTGGGTTTAGGTTTAGAAACTCTTTGCTCAGGTTATTCTTCTTGTGGAGTTTCCTTTAGGATAGACCTTTGCTCTTTAGTTACACGTCAGCGCAGCTTCCTCTTGTGTTTCTTTGGTTTGAGCTTTTCTTCTTCTTCTTTAAGTATTTTCTTCTTTTTCTTTAAGTCATCATCGATAGTGGAAACAAATTTGACAATATTTCTTTTGTTTACTCAGACTTCGCTAGCTGGAAAAATCTAATTATATCATTTCCTTCGTATTTTTGAGGCCTCTTTTCTAGGTTTTTGAGGAGCTCTCTTTGTAACTCCTTCGGTCTCCTTCTAAAGCTCTAATACACACTTTCCTATGGTCATTTCCTCAGTTTTAGATATCGATTTCTCTGACCATGTTTTTTCTTTTTTTTACAGGCTTGTGCCTCAGGGCTTATAGACTTTTTTCCCTTTTCTTATAAACAACCGTGGCAATCTTCTGTTCCTTCTATTGTTGCTTCCTATTCTCGGTAATTTTGATTGCAACAGGTACAACCATTTGTACCTCTAATTTTTCCTTGGGCTTACACTGATACCTCAGTGCATCATCGACTTCCTCCGGCTTTCTCTTCTTTAGGTCTTCGATTTTAAGATTATGCTTCTCAATCTCTGCTTTCTCGACATCCTTGAAATTTTTGGGCTTCTCATTTTTTATTTATTCAGCTTCTTCTATATTTCTAGATATTACGCCATTTCTCTGAAAGCTCCAATTTTTCTTTTTCTTATGGTTGTGGGGAGCAGAATCCTCAATGTTCCTTAGCCACAAACCATTGTAGTTAAGGAGCTCTTCTAAGATAATCACAAGAGGTATCTGATTAATTTCGCTTTCTGGAAGGAACTTAACATAGAAAAATCTGATCTTAAGCGTCAAACCCAAAGCTTCAGGTTTCTTTGGTACTTTTACCTTCTTTTTTATATACTCCTGTCTCTGAGAATTTAATAAGTTCACGTTTGGACCCTTTGTCTCGGTATTCAGATTTTCGGAACAGTTTTACCTGTGGATTTTCTTGCTTATTTCAAGGTTTGGGTTTGTGCTTGTATTCGTAGAAATTCTTTAAAAGAGAGGAATGGTTCTTTAAAGATGGCAGATCGCTATTACTCTAGAAGTTATATTACAATTCTGTCCAATGGGCTCATTTCACCCTATTGAGACAGTTGTTCTTCTACAGACTCCGTGGGTGGCGGTTCTTCCATTTCTATAATTAATTCTACAAATTCTTCTTTCTATTACAGAATCTTAATTTTTTGTTCTCAATGATTAACAATAATATCGTCTTCTCTTTATTTGTGTTGAACGGTAACTTTTACTTCAACTCTTTTCCCTTCCTTAGATTTGGATGTTTTCATCAGTCAAGCTAATCCAGTTTCTGCTTCTTTAGGCGCCGCTAGCTCTTTATTACAAAATTTTAGAAGTTTACCAATTTCAGGAGTTTTTTTCTTCTGTTTCCTTCTATGGTTTAGGTTTAAAAATTGTCTGCTCAAGTTACTCTTCTTGCAGAGTTTCTTTTGGTCTAGACTTTTGCTTTTTTATAACCACAGCTTTCTTTTAAACTTTCTTCCTTGATTTAGTATGTTCTTCCTCTTTTTTAAGTCCTCCATGGTGGCATCGTCATCAGGTTTTAATAACTCAGACTTTGCTGACTGGGCGAATTCTATCAAAAATTCTTCCTCTTACTCCTGAGGTTTCTTTGCGTCAAGCCTGGATTTATCGGTTCTAGGTCTTCGAGGACCTTTCTTTGTAATTTATTTTTCAGTCTCTTCCTCACGAAGATTCAGTACATAATTTTCTATTGTCATTTCCTGAAAAACCATATTTTCTTCTTTTTCTTTACAGATTTTTCATTCTCATGTTCTTCACGACTTAAGATATAGTACTAACATAGTCTTTTCAATATCTGTTTCAATATTCTCAATTTTTGACATTCTTGAATTTCTTTGATATCTTCTTTTTTATTTTTTCTGCTTTCTCTATATTTCTAGATATTACTAGATAAATCTTCTCTGTTTCTTATGGTTGTAGAATATTCCTGGGCAACATACTAGTATCCCTGAGAACCGTTAAAAGAACTACTTGATTAGCTTCGCTTACCAGAACGAACACAACACATAAAATTTTGCTCTCAAGCCTCAAGCCCAAAGCTTCAGGTTTCTTGCCTTCAGATATCTTCGGTACCCTTTTTTTCGTCTTTATATCCTCAACCGGTACTTGCGCCTCTGTGGATTTAACAAGTTTAAGTTTAGAGTTTTCCCTTGATTTTTTCATGTTTTCCAGACAGTTTAAACTACAGCTTTTTTGTTTTTTTTTTAAGTTTGGATTTCTGTTTGCATTCGCTGAAATGATCTCTAAAAGACGTAGGGCTCTTTAAAGATGGCAAATTTCCATATATCTGGAAGGATGAAGTTTGGGTTATATCCTAATTCGGCCCAATGGGGTTGGTTCCACCAACATGACCGACCCTAAGAAGAGAAGAATTATTGAACATCAAACCTTGAGAGTACAGTTTCCATATCTTAGTTCCTCAACATCTTAATATACGATAGTATTTTTAGGGCAAACAGAAGCGGATCTAGCCTAGAAGCAGCTCCAGGCTAAGCTATTATTTTGTGTACTGCAGGTCTTGGTTCCGAGACAGGTGTTTCTTCAATCGATTGTGCGACAATTGGAAGTTCCTTCGGGACGTATGCTGATGGAACCTCTTCACTCTAATCTGCAGTTGTAGCACCTTGTAGGGAATTTTCACGGGCTTGTCTTCGATAGTTGCTTCTTTTGCAGACTTCGTGGTTCTTCCATTTCTAAATTTAACTCCACAACTTCTATCTGTTGCTGAATTTTCCTTTTTTTTTCTTCATAATGGCTACTTTTTCTTCACGCACATCTTCAGTTGTAACAACTTGTTGAGAATTTTCAACGGCTTGTCTTGGATAGTTACTTCTTCTGCAGACTCCGCTGTTCTTCCATTTCCAAATTTATCTCCAGAACTTCTATCTGTTCCGGATTTTTTTTTCTTCTTAATGATTTCTTTTTCGCAATAATTTCCTATTCTTCTTCTTTGTGTTGTAAGTAACTTTTACTTCAACCTTACAATTATCAAACTTACAAATCTTCAGTTGAAACACCTTGTTGGGAATTTTCATGCACATTTCTTGGATCATTGCTTCTTCTGCAGACTCCGTGGTTCGTCCATTTCTAAATTTAACTCCACAACTTCTAACTGTTGCGGATTTTTTTTCTTCTTAATGATTACTTTTGCGCAATAATTTCATATTCTTCTTCTTTGTGTTGTAAGTAACTTTTACTTCAACCTTACAATTATCAAACTGACAAATCTTCAGTTGTAACACCTTGTTGGGAATTGTCATGGGCATTTCTTGGATAGTTTCTTCTTCTGCAGAATTCGTGGTTCTTTTATTTCTAAATTTAACTCCACAACTTCTATCTGTTACGGAATTTTCCTTTTTTTCTTCTTAATGATTACTTTTTGGCAATAATTTCCTATTCTTCTTCTTTGTGTTGTAAGTAACTTTTACTTCAACCTTACAATTATCAAACTTACAAATCTTCAGTTGTAACACCTTGTTGGGAATTGTCATGGGCATTTCTTGGATAGTTTCTTCTTCTGCAGATTTCGTGGTTCTTTTATTTCTAAATTTAACTCCACAACTTCTATCTGTTACGGAATTTTCCTTTTTTTCTTCTTAATGATTACTTTTTGGCAATAATTTCCCATTCTTCTTCTTTGTGTTGTAAGTAACTTTTACTTCAACCTTACAATTATCAAACTTACAAATCTTCAGCTGTAACACCTTGTTGAGAATTTTCTTACTGGTTTTTCTTGGATAGTTGCTTCTTCTGCAGACTCCGTGGTTCTTCCATTTCTAAATTTAATTCTACAACTTCTATCTGTTGCGGAATTTTCCTTTTTTTTTCTTCTTAATGGTTACTTTTTCTTCACGCAAATCTCCAGTTGTAACACCTTGTTGAGAGTTTTCACCGGCTTGTCTTGAATAGTTGCTTCTTCTGCAGACTCCGCTGTTCTTCCATTTCCAAATTTATCTCCAGAACTTCTATCTGTTGCTGAATTTTCTTTTTTTTTTCTTCTTAATGGTTACTTTTTCTTCACGCAAATCTTCAGTTGTAATACCTTTTTCAAGGACTTTTCTTGGATCGTTGCTCCTTCTGCAGACTCTGTGGTTCTTCCATTTCTAAATTTAACTCCACAACTTCTATCTGTTACGGAATTTTCCTTTTTTTCTTCTTAATGGTTACTTTTTCGCAATAATTTCCTATTCTTCTTCTTCGTGTTGTAACTAATTTTTACTTCAACCTTACAATTATCAATCTTACAAGTCTTCAGTTGTATCACCTTGTTGGGAATTTTCATGGGCTTTTCTTGGATAGTTGCTTATTCTGCAGACTCCGTAGTTCTTCCATTTCCAAATTTATCTCCAGATCTTCTATCTGTTGCTAAATTTTCTTTTTTTTTCTTCTTAATGGTTACTTTTTCTTCACGCAAATCTTCAGTTGTAACACCTTGTTGGGAATTTTTAAGGACTTTTCTTGGATCGCTGCTTCTTCTGCAGACTCCGCTGTTCTTCCATTTCTAAATTTATCTCCAGAACTTCTATCTGTTGCTGAATTTTCCTTTTTTTCTTCTAAAAGGTCACTTTTTCTTCACGCAAATCTTCAGTTGTAACACCTTGTTGGGAATTTTCAAGGACTTTTCTTGGATCGTTGGGAATTTTCATGAGCTTTTCTTGGATAATTGCTTCTTCTGCAGACTCCGTAGTTCTTCCATTTCCAAATTTATCTCCAGAACTTCTATCTGTTGCTGAATTTTCTTTTTTTTTTCTTTTTTTTTCTTTTTAATGGTTACTTTTTTTTCACGCAAATCTTCAGTTGTAACACCTTGTTGGGAATTTTCAAGGAATTTTCTTGGATCGTTGCTTCTTCTGCAGACTCCGTGGTTCTTCCATTTCTATATTTAACTCCACAACTTCTGTCTGTTACGGAATTTTCCTTTTTTTCTTCTTAATGGCTACTTTTTCGCAATAATTTCCTATTCTTCTTCTTTGTGTTGTAAGTAACTTTTACTTCAACCTTACAATTATCAAACTTACAAATCTTCAGTTGTAACACCTTGTTGAGAATATTCTTACGGGTTTTCTTGGATAGTTGTTTCTTCTGCAGACTCTGTAGTTCTTACATTTCTAAATTTATATCCACAACTTCTATCTGTTGCGGAATTTTCATTTTTTTTTCTTAATGGTTACTGTCTCTTCACGCAAATCTTGAGTTGTAACACCTTGTTGGGAATTTTCATGAGCTTTTCTTGGATAGTTGCT
The DNA here is from genome assembly GCA_951812265.1 of Taphrorychus bicolor. Classification (NCBI taxonomy): domain Eukaryota; kingdom Metazoa; phylum Arthropoda; class Insecta; order Coleoptera; family Curculionidae; genus Taphrorychus; species Taphrorychus bicolor. The sequence goes on along the minus strand of OX638307.1, from coordinate 21,584,149 downwards.
TCTTCCGCAGACTCCGTGGTTCTTCCATATCTAAATTTAATTCCACAACTTCTATCTATTGCGGAATTTTCCTTTTTTCTTTCTTCTTAATGGTTACTTTTTCTTCACGCAAATCTTCAGTTGTAACACCTTGTTGGGAATTTTCAAGGACTTTTCTTGGATCGTTGCTTCTTCTGCAGACTCTGTGGTTCTTCCACTTCTAAATTTAACTCCACAACTTCTATCTGTTACGGAATTTTCCTTTTTTTCTTCTTAATGGTTACTTTTTCGCAATAATTTCCTATTCTTCTTCTTTGTGTTGTAACTAACTTTTACTTCAACCTTACAATTATCAAACTTACAAATCTTCAGTTGTAACACCTTGTTGGGAGTTTTCACCGGCTTGTCTTGGATGGTTGCTTTTTCTGCAGATTCCGTGGTTCTTCCAGTTCTAAATTTATCTCCACAACCTCTATATGGTGCGGAATTTTCCTTTTTTTTTCTTCTTAATGGCTACTTTTTCTTCACGACAATCTTCAGTTGTAACACCTTGTTGGGAATTTCCATGGGCTTTTCTTGTATAGTTGCTCCCTCTGCAGACTCCGCTGTTCTTCCATTTCCAAATTTATCTCCAGAACTTCTATCTGTTGCTGAATTTTCCTTTTTTTTGTCTTCTTAATGTTTACTTTTTCTTCACGTAAATCTTCAGTCGTAACACCTTGTTGGGAAATTTCACCGGCTTGTCTTGGATAGTTCCTTCTTCTGCAGACTCCGCTGTTCTTCCATTTCCAAGTTTATCTTCAAAACCTCTACCGGGTGCTGAATTTTTCTTTTTTTCTTCGTAATGGTTAATTTTTCTTCACGTAAATCTTCAGTTGTAACACCTTGTTGGGAATTTTCATAGGCATTCCTTGGATAGTTCTTCTGCAGTCTCCGTGGTTCATCCATTTCAAAAATTAACTCCACAACTTCTATCTGTTGCGGAATTATCCTTTTTTCCTTCTTCGTGGTTGCTTTTTCTCAATAATCTACCCTTCTTCTTCTTTATGTTGTAGATAACTTTTACTTCAATCACTTTCGCTTTGTGAAGTTTGAATGCTTTCTCTGATAAAATTATATCAGCCTCTATACCTTCAGGGTACACTTTCTTTCTTTAATACAATTTTTGGAGGGTTTAACGGTTTCTGGAGTTTCTTCTTATGTTTAAGTTTAAAAACATAGAGTTCACGGTCTTTTTCTTGTGGAGTTTATTACGAAACTTCTCCCTTTCAGTAAACGCAGCTTCATATGGGGTTATTCATCCATCTTTGGTTTGGTTTTTCATACCTATCTGTTTAAGTTCTTGTTCTTGTGGAATTTTATTTGAGATAGACCTCTGCTTTTTCCTAAGCGCAGCTTCCTCTTAAATTACCTTCTCTGGTTTCCCCTTTTCTTCCTTTTCTTTAAGTTGTCATCGATAGTGATAAGAAAATCTATATCGTCGTCTTGTTTTGACAGTAGTTCCTCTATTTCCTCATACTTCACTGGGTGGGCGAACTCGGTCACATCTTCTTATTACTGAGGCCTCTTTGGGTTAAGCTTCATTTCCTTAACTCCAGGCTTCCTCATTTGTAACTTCTTCTTGGGTCTTTTCCTCCTGAAGCTTGGGTACATACTTTTTAATGGAATTGCCTCAGTCTCATGCATCGACTCTTCTGACTGTTTTATTCTTTTTCTTTGCAGGACTTCCTTGTCCTATTCCTCAAGGCTCGGAATATAGACCCTTACCACCAACCTTCAATTCCTTTCCAGAAATAACTGTTTCTTTTGGTAAAATGGGTTTAATTTTAACAATTTCTTCCGCAGTTTTTTCTTTTTCTTTTCCGGACTTGTCTTCAAAACAATCGAAGCAAACTCCTCTTCCGTCTCTGATTTCTTCTTTTTGCTGATGCTTGAAAGCCTCATCGACTTTCTCCGGCTTTTTCTTCATGGGGTCTTCAACTTTTTCTTCTAATTTTTTCTTTTTTCAGCTTCTTCTATATTTCTAGATATTATGCTATTTACTTGAAAGCTGTAGTTTTTAAGGTAATTTTTACACTCAGCTTCTAGAGTTTTTCGAGCTCTTGATTCAACTTTTCTGTGAATTGCAGCCTCTTCAATGCTCCTGGGCAAGAATCCATTACGTGAGGGAACACAACATGGAAAATACTAATTTTAGTTCTCAAACCCTTGTCTTCAGGCTTTTCTGGTACCCTTTTCTTCATCTTAACCTCCTCAACAGTTACTGGTGTCTCTGTAGATTTAACTGTCAGGTTTGGTGCCTTTGCCTTCTTTTTCAGGTTTACCGGCCAGTTTTATCTGGAGCTTTTCTTGCTTTTTTCGTGTTTGAGTTTATATTGAATTTGCGCAAGGTAGCTCTTTGACACATTTTTTTTTTAATTGCTAAAAATACTCTTTATTTAGAAGGATGAAGTTCGGGTTATATTATATGCAAATTTGTTCGGCCTTAATACAAAAAATTATTTTTTTAATTGCACTCATAGGCGTTAGATTTAGGGTCTGATGATCTGATATTTTGAATCTTAACATTTTTTTTGTCTTTAGCTTTTTGATATTATTTATGTCAGATTAAAAATTTTAGAGTATCTTGTATTAAAGATGTTTTGTTTTCCAATCTCATAATAAAGCACAACATTGCCACTATAGCATATCTATCATCAAGTTGAAAGTTAATAACCCATGTTTACATATCAAAGTCTACGCAATTGATTACGTAGTGAATTCCTCTGACTATATCTAAACGTCGGCTGACTAATAAATCAGAAACGGGGGTAGATATTGAATGCAACGATACGTTTCAGCGTTTTCCTTTATTCGAATTGATCTATTGTATGGTAGAAATGCAGCGGAACGATCTGGAAATCTTTTGTCAAAGCTGATTTAAAGAAACTATCATCGTTTAATACAATCATTTAGCTGCAGCATCAAACCGAATAAATGTACCTTTTCCGGAACAGTCTATGTAGTTTACGATCAACTCCTTTTCATGCAGAGCCAATTTAAAGCAAGCGAAATTCATTTGATTAATGCCTCCTTTTTCAAGAAGAAAACTGGCCATCAATTCCGTAAATTGCTTTAATTTAATTTTACCAAGAAATATCGTTTAGTATAGTAATCACAATTTTCTGTATATTTTTCCGCAAAGAAACCCGCCTTATTACTCCAGCTATTTCGTCTGTCATTTGATGTAATATATATACGTGCATTGCAGACCAAATTGTATTCATAAAATTTCACGGAGATAAGGAGTATAAATTTGAAGATTTCATACAGAGCCAATTGCGGTTTTACACTTTATTATACCATGATTCTAGAAATTGTATTCGGAAGAAAATTTCATTTTGGTGATCTGGCTTCGGGATTCCATTTCTTTCTCGAATTGAATGTTTTGTTCGTTATTTTTATCAGATGTAGTTCGTGACAATTCTGCGATTATTTATTGCGTGAACAGACGGAAAGTTTTGCCTCAGGAGGACTTTTAATTTTCTTTAACTAACCTAACAACAAACTTACCTTATATGTGCCAAGATTTTCTACTACACATGGGAGACTGGCGTCTCTTCCTAAAGCCACTGTCACGTTTGGAATGGGTTCCACAAAACGTGGTCCTTCTGTAAGTGCTGCAAAAGATAATTTTAATTAGCCAATGGTGATAATTAAGCTTTCCGAGAGCATTAGAATTTAAGAAAAATCATATTTAAGACCATGATTATCGCGAACGGCACTTTTAACTGCCACTGTTATTGTCTTCCCTCGAGCTTATTAATTATCACAAATCATGACGAATGGAAGAAATTTACTCTCAGACATGAAAAACAGACTGACGAATGACCTGCAATAAAACTGTGCTTTTATCTTTTCGCATTCCACATTTGAAGCTGCAGCTTGGCAGTGTCGAGTTGCTAATGAATCAATTAATATGTATTCAGTCTTAATTACTCTACTTGCTTTTCAGGCAACAAGAGGAAATTAGATATTATTATCAGGATCTAGGGTTTTGTCATCTATTTAACTCAACTACGTTAAATTGTGATTTCCTCCAAGAATTCCTCGCAAATAAAATGCGAAACGAGGGAGAAACAAACAAGGTTTATTAGTACCATTTCCAAAAAAATACCATACGTCCGGCCGATATTAATTGATTTATTATTATCCCAATATCGCTAGATCTGCCTCCCAAAGGACGGGAGAAGGCAAAAAACCACAATTTTATTGCCGGCTATATATCAGCCTGAATTTTTCACCTGAGAGATAATTTGGGATCACCCCCAGGATTTATGGTAATTAAAAACTTATAAATTGCCTAGACCCGTATCGACGATGTGATGATATTTAGATTTCATTGATTCGAACCCATATCGGATATTTCTAATCATGGCCTGATGAGTATTTCGTTGCGAGATTATTACTGGGAGCCCCTATCAAATATTAAAGGATTAATGTTGCTAAACTGGCAATTGACACCCGATGTTGGATGCGATTGACATCAATTGCATGACTAAAAGGGAGATGAAACACCAAAGTAAAATTATGTAAAGATACAGAATCAATATTTGCTATAAATATTTAATTTTGGAAGCTAGATTTCTGTAATTATTTAAAAAATTCAATTCTTTTGTCTAAATTAGATTTTTTACATGCCTAATCAACATTTTTCGTCATCAGGTTAGAGTGAGACTCGTCCGGGGACTACTCGTTTATACAAGGTGTCGAGTTAACATAAAAAATCGATTTTTACTTTTTTGCGCCTGTACGGTCAATCTAATCGAGAAAGTTTGAATGTAGGTTGTAGCATAGATAGTTGGCTATCATTCTGCTATTTTTTCAATACTCCAGTTTGCCAGGTCCTGGGTTTTTTTCCTGATTAACAGTCCGGTGCGAAAAAAAATATTTTGGCTTTTTTAGACATTTCTTAGAGCTCAAAAGGCTTCATCTGGTGTTTGAGAATTTCCACTACCCCTTCTGTCTTCATAAGCAAGAAGATTAAAAACTTTTTTTGGCAAGGCCTCTGAGAGAAAAACGCCTGTTGTAAAACAGATTCCAGATTTTGCGCCATTTGACTTCCCCCTATAGGTCCTGAGGAATACGAAGAGGAAAAATGTGCAAAGAAAATATGGTCAGTCATGGAAAGACCATCCAATAGAATGTACTAAATCTTCGGGAAGAAGGGACCGAAAAATAGGTTACAAAGAAACCTTCTCGAAAAAACAGGCCTAAGCTTCAGAGAACTCAGAAATAAGAAGAAGATGATGTGATCAAGTTTGCCCTGTCAGCGAAGTCTAAAAAATCTAAAGAATAAGTGTCAAAACTAGACGATATAAAGAGCAAACCAAAGAAGGAAGCTGAAGAGGAAGCTGTGTTTCAAAAAAAACACATCGTTTGTAATTTATCCCAAAAAAAGCTCCACAAGAAGGAGAATCTGGACAGACAGTTTTAGAACCGAAACCTAAGAAGAAAATAGAAGAATAAACTCTCGAGACTTTTTCTAAAGGTACTAAAGCTTCGGGAAGAAAAGTCCAAAGAAGAAAAGCTCGGGAAAAACCTAGACCGGAGGAATTTAAGCTTAACCCAAAAAGGCCTCAGAAACAAGAAAAAGAAGAAGTGAACGAGTTCGCCCAGCCAGTGGAGGTCAAGTCAAGCCAAAGAAAAAAATAGAATATCGTCAGAAAGTCGGTACCTAAATTCCATTAAAAAGTATGTATCCAATGCTTTAGGATGAAAGGATCAAAGGAGAGGTTACAAAGAGGAATCCGGGAGCGGAGGAATTCAAGCTTAAGCCCAAGAGGCCTCAGAAACGAGAAGAAAAAGATGTGATCGCCTAGCCAGTGAAGTATGAGGAAATACAGGAGCTACTGTCAAAACCAGACGACGATATAGATTTTCTTCCCACTATCGATGGCGAAAAGGAGATTATTGAGAATAAATAATCATTTAGAAGAAAAAAGGAAAATTCAGCAACGGACAGAAGTTGTGGACTTAAATTTAGAAATGAAAGAACCACGGAGCATACAGAAGAACTAACCTGAACTATCTAAGAAAAGCCCATGAAAATACCCAACAACGTGTTCCAATTGAAATTTTTCGTGAAGAAATTCCATCAGCGTACGTCCCGAAGGAACTGCCAATATGATGAAAATATAGTTAGGAAAATCAATACGTGGATTTCAGGAAATAACCATGGAAAATTATGTACTGAATCTTCGGAAGGAAGAGACCGAAGAATAAATTACAAAGAATGCTCCTCGAAAACCTAGACCCGAGAAATCCAAGCTTGGCGCAAGGAAACCTCAGGATTAGAAGAGAAGAAGAAGAATTTGCAATAGAATTCACCCAGTCAGCAAAGTCTGAGTTGCCAAAGCCTGACGCCGATTTCACCATGAATGACTTAAAGGAGAGGAAGAAAATACTAAACCAAAGATGGAAGTTTAAAAGAAAGCTGCGTTTATAGAAAAGCAAAGTCTTAGACTAAAAAAAACTCTGCAAGAAGAACCTGAGCAGACAATTTTCAAACCTACACCAAAAGACACAGAAGAAGAAACTCCCGAAATTGTTAAACTTCCAAAATTTTTTATGAAAGAGCTAGCGGAGCCTAAAGAAGTAGAAGCTGAAATAGCTTGACTGATGAAAGCATCCAAATCTGAGGATGGGAAAGTGGGTGACGTAAAAGTTAGCGTACAAGAGGAAGAAGAAGAAGAAAAAGGAAGAAAAAAGAAGAAGAACCCACAAGCATAAGAAAAATATTAATTGGAGCTTTCAGGGAAATGGCGTAATATCTAGGAGTATAGAAGAATAAATAATATAAATAAATAAAAAAGTGAAACCAAAAAAATTCAAGGATGTCGAGTAAGCAGAGATCGAGAATCTTGACTTTGAAAGCGAAGGCCTAAAGAAGAAAAAGCCGGAGGAAATCGATGAGAGACTCAGATATCAGAGTAAGCTCAAGGAAAAACTAGAGGTACAAACTGTTGTACCTGTTGCAATCAAAATTACCAAGAATAGGAAAGAACAAAAGAGTGCTAAGGTTGTTTAGAAGAAAAGGGAGAAAAACGCCGTATCTATAATGCTTGTATGAAAAAAGAAAAAAAACATTGTCAGAGGAATCGATACCTAAAACTGAGGAAATGACCATGGAAAAGTGTATTAAAGCTTTAGGAGGAGACCCAAGAAGTTACAAAGAAAGCTACTCAAAACCTAGAACCGAGGAATTCAAACTTAATCCAAAGAGGCCTCAAAAATAAGAAGAAGAAGAAGATATGACTAGATTTTTCCATCTGGCGAAGTCTGAGGAAACAAAAGAAGTATTGTCAACACTCTTTCCACTATCGATGATTACTTAAAGAAGAAGAAGAAGAGAGGAAACCAAGGAAACTAAAGAGGAAGCTGCGCTGGCGTATAACTGGCGTATAACTAAAGAGCAGCTATCCTAAAGGAAACTCTACAAGAAAAATAATCTGAACAAAGAGTTTTAAACCTAAACCCAAGAGGAAGATAAAAGAAGAAACTCCCAAAATAGTAGACTTAAAGAAAAGGAAGAAAAGAGCAAACCAGAGAAGATGATTTGAAAAAAGCTGCGCTCAGGAATAAGCAGAGGTCTATCCCAAAGAAAATTTCACAAGAAGAAGAACCTGAACAGGCAGGTATGAAAAACCAAACCAAACCAATGGATACTTCAGATGAAGCTGCGTTTACTGAAAGGGAGAAGTATGTTTCCTAAGAAACTCCACAACAAGAAGCTCCAGAAACCGTTGAACTCTCGAAAAGTTGTTTTAAAGAAAGAGTGTGAACCCTGAAGGAATAGAAGCTGATATAATTTATTGAAGAAAGCATTCAAACTTGAGAAAGCGAAAGTGGTTGAAATATAAGTTACCTACAACACAAAGAAGAAGAAGAGGAGACTATTGACAATAAACAACCATAAAGAAGAAAAAAGTAGAATTGAGCAATAGGTAGAAGTTGTGGAGTTAAATTTAGAAAAGGAAGAATCACGGAGTCTGCAGAAGAAGCAACTATCCATGAAAAGCTCGTGAAAATTCCCAACAACGTCTTGAAATTGAACATTTTCGTGACTAAATTCCATCAGCGTACGTCCCGAAGGAACTACCAATTGACGATATGAGGAAAATATAGTTAAAAAAATCAATACCTGGATTTCAGGAAATAACCATGGAAAATTATGTACTGAATCTTCGGAAGGAAGAGACCGAAGAATAAATTACAAAGAATGCTCCTCGAAAACCTAGACCCGAGAAATCCCAGCTTGGCGCAAAGAAACCTCAGGATTAGAAGAGAAGAAGAAGAATTTGCAATAGAATTCACCCAGTCAGCAAAGTCTGAGTTGCCAAAGCCGGGGGCCGATTTCACCATGAATGACTTAAAGGAGAGGAAGAAAATACTAAACCAAAGAAGGAAGTTTAAAAGAAAGCTGCGTTTATAGAAAAGCAAAGTCCTAGACTAAAAGAAACTCTGCAAAAAGAACCTGAGCAGACAATTTTCAAACCTAAACCTAAGGACACAGAAGAAGAAACTCCCGAAATTGTTAAACTTCCAAAATTTTGTATCAAAGAGCTAGCGGAGCCTAAAGAAGTAGAAGCTGAAATAGCTTGACTGATGAAAGCATCCAAATCTGAGGATGGGAATGTGGTTGACGTAAAAGTTACCGTACAACACGAAGAAGAAGAAGAAAAAGGAAGAAAAAAGAAGAAGAACTCACCAATAATATGAATAAATAAAAAAGTGGAACCAAAAAAATTCAAGGATGTCGAGTAAGCAGAGATCGAGAATCTTCACCTTGAAATCGAAGACCTAAAGAAGAAAAAGCCGGAGGAAATCGATGAGAGATATCAGAGTAAGCTCAAGGAAAAACTAGAGGTGCAAACTTTTGTACCTGTTGCAATCAAAGTTACCAAGAATAGGAAAGAACAAAAGATTGCCAAGGTTGTTTAGAAGAAAAGGGAGAAAAACGCCGTATCTATAAGCACTGAAGGACAAGCTTGTAAGAAAAAAAAAAACATTGTCAGAGGACTCGACACCTAAAACTGGGGAAATGACCATGGAAAAGTGTATTAAAGCTTTAGGAGGAGACCCAAGAAGTTACAAAGAAAGCTACTCAAAACCTAGAACCGAGGAATTCAAGCTTAATCCAAAGAGGCCTCAAAAATAAGAAGAAGAAGATATGACTAGATTTTTCCATCTGGCGAAGTCTGAGGAAACAAAAGAAGTATTGTCAACACTCTTTCTACTATCGATGATTACTTAAAGAAGAAGAAGAAGAGAGCAAACCAAGGAAACTCAAGAGGAAGCTGCGCTGGCGTATAACTGGCGTATAATTAAAGAGCAGCTATCCTAAAGGAAACTCCACAAGAAGAATAATCTGAACAAAGAGTTTTAAACCTAAACCCAAGAGGAAGATAAAAGAAGAAACTCCCAAAATAGTTAGACTCTGAAATAGAACAAAAACAACCAGTGAAGACTGAAGGAATAGAAGCCGAAATAGGTTTATTAAAGAAAGCACCCAAACCTGAGGAATCGGAAGTCGTTGAAGTAAAAGTTACCGTACAACACGAAGAAGGAGAAGAAAAAGGGGTTATTCAGAAAAAGTAATCATTCAGAAAAGAAAAGTTAAAAGTCCGCAATAGAAAGAGTTTGCAAAGTTAAATATAGATACGAAATAACCGCCTCCCATCTAGTTTTAGAAGAAGCAGCCTTCAAAGAAAAGCCGGTTAAAAAGTCGGACAAGGAGCTACAACTGAAGAAGCGTCTGAAGAACCAAAGAACCAAAAGAAGAAACACCTGTCTCTGAACCACCCCCTGCAGTGCCCATAATAATATTTTGCCGCTGGGCCACTTCTAGACTAGATCCCCTTTTATTTGTTCCCCTTCTGATATTGAGAAACTAAGATATGGAAAGTGTATCGTCAAGGTTTGTTCTTCAATAATTCTTCTTTTATTAGGGTCGGTCTTGTTGGTGAAACAGGCCCTTTAGGTAGAATTATTATATAACCCAATCTCCATCCTTCTAGTTAGATAGCAATAAAGAGCCCCGCTTCAATTAGAAAGCATTTCTGCGAATGGAAACCCAAACTCTAAAACAAGCAAGAAAAGGTGCATCTAAAACTGTTTGGAAAACCTGAAAAAAATTAAAAAAAGGCCCTAAACCTGACCTTGTTAAATCCACAGAGTCCCGACTACCTATTGAGGATATAAAGATGAAGAAGACAATTCCAAAGAAACCTGAAGACAAAAAACCTGAGGCTTTGGGCTTGAGGCTTAATCAATTCCTCTTGTAAGGAGCGGATCTCAAGAACAATGGTATGTTGCCCATATTGAAGATTTCGCAACCCACTAGCCCAAAAGAAAAGACAAATTTGGGCTTTTAGAGAAATAGCGTAATATCTAGAGTTATAGAAGCTGAAAAATAGAAGCCAAGAAATTCAAGGAAGTCGAGAAAGTTGTAACAGAGTATGAGAAGCTCGATCTTGAAATCGAAGACATAAAGAAGAAAAAGCCGCAAAAAGTCGATGACATCCTCAGGTATCAGCGTAAGCCCATGATGGAAGAATCAGAAAAACAAACTTCCGCTACAGTCAAGGTCATCAAGATGAAGAAGAACCCAAAAAAAGAACAGAAGATTGCTACGGTTCTTTTGAAGAAACATCCAGAAAAGAAATGGAAAAATCTCCGGAAAAATCTATTAAAATTATACCTATTCCATCGGAAGAAATAGTTATTTCTGGAAAGGAATCGAAGTAACTATAAGGACTTGAGGAACACGACAAAAAAAAAGAAGAAAAAATATTCAGAGAAATGGTTACCTGAACCATCTATAAGCATGTATAATAGCTTTGGGAAGAAGAGGAAGTTACAAAGAAAGCTCCTTGAAAACTTAGACCGAGTTATCCCAAACAGGCTCAATAAGAAGAAGAGGATGTGATTAAATTCGCCTGAAAGAAAAATATCGCAAAAACAAAACGACTTGATTTTGTTCAAACTATTCACGATGACTCAAAGAAGAGTTACAAAAGAGCAAACCAAAGAAGAAAACTAATGAAGAAGCTATGCTTACGAAAAAGCAGAGGTCTATCCCAAAGGAAATTCCACAAGAAGAAGAACCTGAAGACAGTTTTTAAACCGAAATCTAAGAAGAAAACAGGACAAGAAACCCTGGAAACTGTAAATCTTAGAAGGCATCTTCTAAAGTTCTGAGATTTTTTGACCAAGGGCGAGCTTGCACAAAATGGTCATTCTGGCTGAGCAACCGCTTGTCCAGGCCTTTGAACGCTTCATATAGAGTTTAAAAAACCATTTAAACTACAGCTTTTAAATATTTTAGTAGCATAGACCTTCTAAGCACGAAGATTCTTTAGTAAAATAGCTTAGCAATTGCATAAAGTTGAATCTATTTTACGCTCAGAAGCCTTCTTCTTTTTGAGTAACAAACCTTCGAGCAAGTACAAAAACTCTGACATGAGAAGTTACAGGCTGGAACAAACAAACCAATACACGTAGTACCACACAAGTCTGAAGTAGCAGAGCACACTCTCTCCGAAGATCACAACATCCTTTTCAACGAGGTTGTCAAAAATGCTTGTTGGTATGCTTTTGCATTGATATGCTTCACTCTTGATGTTCTATAATTAACTGTTAGTTTGTTGGATGTGACCAAGAAGTAGTGGTTTCCTTGATAACCACTAATTGGTTTGGGATACCAATGTGGAAAGATGAGCACAGGCAATAGTTTTACAGTAAAGGAGACTTGGATGCGTTAAATACTGCAATCCAGAGACTTGAACTTTAGCAGTAGTACTGAACTCTAACAGTTAGTAATAGCATAATAGCAGCATCAAACTCAAGGTTTACTCCTTGACCCTTCGTAGGTTAGTTTTACCATCTTCTTAAGCCGTCTTTGTTGGTTTGATTTCAGACTTGTTCAGTAAATTGAGTTCGGACTTTGCTTCGGTCTGGTAATCGCCTTCAAAGTAGGCTCCAACTGAAGACACACTTGATCCATCGTTTCTGCTATTGCTGGCCATAATGGTCAAAGTGTCCTGTTGTGGTATCTTCCATCAGGTTGAGGTCCAAGAGCTTATCTTAAAATCATTTTTTGATCTTGGGGAAGGTGATGACGTTAAATCCAGCGAGCAGGACGGCTACTGAAGGACTGGAATGTTCTTCTGCAGACTGATCGATGTATGTGTATGGACATTGTCCTGATTCCATTCTCAGGAATATTTTCTTCAAACTGCTTCCCTCAGTGCTTTCAAACGTTAACAGTTCTTTCAACTAGGACAAATTCATGTTGCATCATATTTTCGTTTTCAAACCATGCAAGGCAAATCACTTTTGTTTTGGATTTGACTTGACACGATTTCTTTAGTCGAGGTCAGAACCAAATGTTTGCCATTATGAATTTAGCAAAAGGAAAAGATGATATTTGGCAAAGTCAAAACTCTTTATTTTACTATAAAAAGTACAATAGCAAATATCACTCTAACCGGTTTTGAGATCCAAACCGCTACTAATACTATTTATCACTACATCTGGATAGTATAATAGCAGTGCGGCTTCAGTGTAATTTTAATGGTTAAGTAACTCTCAGCTTTGTAAGGGCCTAATCCGTTGTTGGAAACGCTACTGTTTCTACATGTGAATGGTTTTCATTTACCTTAATCTGTAGTCGTATCTCTGGGTGTGTAATAATTGATTTTAGCACAGAATTTGCTGATTTCAGCATTATGGATTGTACAGTTTTGATGCTCACCCGGTAGAAGGAAACCTATTAATAGTAATTAGGTTATTCCTAATACGCTGAGCTGTGAGCACATTTGCTCTTAATAAAGTGTTTATTCTGCAGGCCCCGATAACGACATGGCTCGGTTTGACGCCTATAACAGCCTCATACTGCTCGTATTAATGTTAATGGCACTCATTATTACCGCCCCAGAGGTTTATTAATTACCACAAATCGTGACGAATAGACCAAATTTTCTCTCAGGCGAGAAAAGCAGACTGACAAATGGCTGGCAATAAAATCGCGCTTTTTCCTTTTCGCACTCTGGATTTTCGGTTGGAGCTTCCGGTATCGGGTTTGTTCATAAATCAATTAATAACGTCTCAGTTTTGATTGTGCTCGTTTGCTGCGAAACAAGATCTTGTCGGGGATAATTTTCATTTGCAAGATACTCTCCTTTGATTTAATAAATTTTTCTACATCAATCTTCCTGTAGTATCCTTAGGCGATGAACCTTCGGAACTAAATCACGGAAAAATAACCATAGACAAAACGTAGATAATTAAACGGAACGCTGAAATGTAATGAAACTACATTGTACGCTAACAATGCCCGAGAAACAAAGCCAATGCAGTTGCTCTTTATGATTTCAGCTTGAGAAGGCCACTTCATTATATTCGAGAAAAAGGCTTGAGAATTTATTTGAAATATTTTATTTTCGCCTTTTGATTAGTAACCTGATCGTTCCCTATTATTCTCGAGAGCAACCCTCGAATTGCCCGCCATTATCTCATATTTTAGGCAGACAAAGTTGCCTTCCGGAACAGTTACACAAAACACCTGTCCAAAGTTGAATAAACTAGCCCCAGATTTAAACATTATACGTAGGCAAATAGAGGCGGTCCTCGAAAGTATATGCAGCATGGTAAAACAAGTAACGAAATTGCTGTTTACAGTACGCAACAATAAAATGAGCCCTTCTGGCTGAAAACATATGGGGAGACATGTCTGCCTTCATTTCGCTCAAACGGCTAAAAGCGAGACTACGCTACGAAATCGGATGCAGTAACATTGACGTCTAGTTTTAAAACATATAAGACTTTTTTTTAAAAAAATTGTAAATGTGATATTGAAGAATGCTTTTGTTCTGTCAGCATATGAAATTTGTTTTTAAAAATTAATTTAATTTTTTCATAGCAAAGCGATGAGGTATAGGAGTTTTTTAACTGCCAATCAAAGCAATAGGAGAATTGCATGTCTAAATGTTTATTGGACCTTAGCTGCTGCTTTATTTGACATGTAGTGTTTTGTTAGATAGAATGACAACTGCCTACCCAAAAAAAAATTTAATTGCAGAACGATTAAGGATAAGAGTTTTTTACCTGCAATCAAAGCGGAAGGAGAATTGAAGGCGTAATATTTTTTTGGTTTTTTTATTGGACAAAGCAGCTGCTTTGTCCAAAATAGACATAATAAAGCCAAATTTTCCATTTTTCCAAGACCTAGTAGCAATTCTATGCAATTGCTCGTCACTTGGGTACAAAAAAAATTATTTTATTAATACGTTGGCTCCGAAAGTTCATTCTTATAAAACTAGTAGCTGAAATAGGTTCTTTAAACACTAGGTGAAGAATTTTGAGGCGTAAACAAGAGCTTGCTCATCGAAAACATGAATTTCGCATGTGCTCAAAAGGCTTTTTCTTCGAAAAATCACGTATTACAAAGTCTAGAAGACCCTGTGTCCAAGGGCTTTTTTAAGTTTCATGCGTGTTCTTGCTCAGCAGCTTGTATCTTGTTAAATGTCTCGTTTGCGTTCTCTTAGTAATGAGATTTGTTTTCACAACTGTCATTTAAAAAGAGTAAATTTAAACATAATGAAGGCCAGGAATTTTTTAACTGTTCTGTAATTTAGGATATCACTGAGACTTTTGATTGCATCTTACACTGCCTTCTTCGTAAGCAACAGTGATGGTGTACCACTTACTCAAATTATTATCATCAAATCATTGAATCACGTATTCAAATTATCGAAATCTTGTTTACCAGATTGTGTTTTTTCGGATTTAGGATTTGGAATTTATTTTTTGGTTGCCTAAATTTAAAAAAAAAATGTTATACTCAGCTGATGCACCTGAATGTTACCTTAGCTTCAATAACGAGTGGCTCGGTCAGCTAATATTTCAATAGCCGAGTATGGTTCCCTTAATATCTAAGTTTTGCGTAGAAGCCACTGTTATATTGTTAAAAGAAGGTTTCGGTACACTCACAGAAACCATCACTAGTAGAGCCATTGTAGGTTTATACATATTCACCCTGTATCTATA
Organism: Taphrorychus bicolor; assembly: GCA_951812265.1. NCBI lineage: Eukaryota > Metazoa > Arthropoda > Insecta > Coleoptera > Curculionidae > Taphrorychus > Taphrorychus bicolor. The sequence goes on along the minus strand of OX638307.1, from coordinate 21,569,080 downwards.
TACCACTCAAATAACTGATAAATCTAAAAACGATTTTAGTGCTTGCTGTAAACTAAGTAAAACATATATTAGTATATTTAAACACCAAAATCGTCAGACTGAATCATTTGCAACCTTAATGTAATGCAGTTTCGCCTGTAACTACTCCCTGGGAAATAACTCAAATTACCTTTCTCGAGCAATAAGCATAACATTTGCAATAATTTGCAATAAACCAACACATATATTAATTACCGGAATTAATGCATTTTGGCAAGTACTAATGTAAAGCAATAATTACTGTTAAACATGATGAACTTCAAACGTTGCTGTGCGTGTATACCAGGTTAGGAACTAAGGTACTTAATTTCTATATTGAACCTATATGACTGTTAATCGATTGTTACAGTGGTTGATTATTCGACAATGAAACAACTCTTAGGGTGCAAAATCTCTTCGCATTTATCTCCCCCTGAATACACATAACAACCACATCTGTGCTCAGTTTACAACTCATTATAAACGGCACACCCTTACAAATTTCACTATTGATTCCAAAATCCCGTTACAAATTGCCTTCGATACGAGCTAAACTAATATTTGCAATAACTTGCAATAAACCGTAATATTTATTAATTACCGATATTACTAGATTTCGATGCGTTGAATGTATGACGTATTTGTAAATAGAAACCCGAATATGAAACTGATTATTATGGCAGTTTTTACATCCTCGAGCTGTTACAGCAATAATGAGATTTGTTGTTTGTATTTACATAAGCAGATTCTATAGGCTGCTAATTTGTTGCACATAGGGCTCAGTATTTAATTGTTATTTAGTACGTGGGTGATATCTAGTTGAAGGATTTTTCAATAATCCACAAACTGGTCATTGAGTTGAAACAAATTAATGAATCGCATATATTATAATTTGATATAGCTATGGCTCATAGAAAAAATTTTTTATACGTTTGCATATGTGAGTTCATTGCAATTAGTGCAAAACGATTTATAAAAACTTTTCTATATAGACAAGAACGAGATTCTCAAAGAAATGCTTTTGTATGTGACTCGTCACACACACAACAATTTGATTTAACATTATGAGGGGAACATAGCTCCTAAACTATATTTGACTATAGTCACGCAAGAGTAGCACTTGACTTCGCATGTCTTCTTCTAGTGGTAACCATATAACATTTCCTTGCATAGAACTTTTAAAGGATACGTAGCCGGACTGCAAAACAAGCGGCAAGAGAACGGCATTGCGAGCTATATTCTTGAATATTACCGCAAAATTGACGTGTAAACAAAACAAAATACACTTCTCGAGGAGTCACGTTCCTTTGATATATGTTTACGGAATAAGAGAGAACTTGCAAACGGAATTTAGAATTTGCACATACGGGTACATAAAACTGAGGCGTCGGTATATTCATACAAATTAAAAAAAGCTGTTTAGAGTTGGCTCCCCGGAGAGATTTAATGGGACGCCCTGTGTAAATATGTGACCTGCAGGACAATTGGCATACAGTTAACTGGTATATAAAGCTAAAAGAATTACATTTCGGACGGATATTTATGATACCGCAATGCACTTGATGAATTTTATGAAAAATGCCGCGAAAGATAATTCACCAGCGAGATTTTGTGTGCATTCATTTGCGGGTGTTTCATCGGAATATACGGAAAGAATAATAAAATAAGCCCTTTAGGGCCGGAGCGAAGTCAGGGATTCAGCTAATTTCTTTCAACACACGGATGCTAAATGTTAAAGGCTTAATGAAATAGCCACTGCATGTAGAACAAAAATTATTTATGGAAAAAAATTCAAATAGAGCCTTTAAATTAAATTTTTTGCATCGTAAATAAATCATTCCCCTATATATTTTATGTAGACAGGTATAATAAGTTCGGCATTAAGCCTGAAGTGAAAAACACATTTCCGAAACGAGTAATTGATTAAGCCTGTAAAGAAACATTATAATCAGCCGTTTCAGTTAAAAACAACTTGGGGGCTTATAAATCCCTCAATTTGTGTTTTGCTAAAGATTCAGGATTTCGACATGATATGCCTCTTCTTATCGCAACGAAATTTATGATGCAGATTAAAGGTTTGGACGTTAAACCGGGAAATTTGTGCAAGATGTAGAGGAGTCCTCGTCTACGTCAGCAGATGTTTCTGGTTGAATAATGTTTATCGGCTGAGCTGCGGAAGATTTCAGTAATCTTTTATAGAGAGTCAAGAGATTGTAAACACACACTTCTAAGTCTCTGAGTCGTAAAACTGGCACTGGCGTACAATGCCCGGCCCAATTTGCTTTCCCGGTCGGCCAACAATAAAATAACCACGATCGCTCAGCAAGTACGTTCGTTGTTAATTTCCTCAAGTAGCTCTCTGCACAAAGTAGTTTTATTGGGATTGCTTTAACAGTTAAAACTTCAGAGAATTAAACCTTGCAAGCAAATAAGATCAATCATTATGAATGAAGCTTGCATCTCAAGAATATCACAATGCGTCTAATCTCAGATTGATTAGGGCCGAGAGTTTTCTAATTTATTCTGATATAATATTATGCTGTTGGAGTGTTTTAAAGGAAAAGTTTATAGGAGTAATACAAATATTTCTTAGAAACGCAGTGAACATTCCTTTATTTTATATTATCTTATAAAATATATATATATATATATATATATATATACCCAAAATATATACATATATACAAAAATACGTATAAATATGTCTCTTATAGAATATACAGCTGTAAATTCCTTTGTGTTTCCACGCGTTTTAAAAACAAGATTGCTTTTTTTCTAATGGTTCCTATCGGTCCTATATGGTGCTACTAAGATCTTACTGTCGAGTTCTATTGTCTTGTCAGACTAACTAAGTACGAGAGTTTTCTAATTTACTCTAAGAAATTTTATGAATCATGTAAAAGTTCTGGACGCAGTTGGACTGTTTTGATAAAAATTTTACAATTGAAGTGTAAATATCTTTAAAGACCACTGTTTGGTCGCTAGTCTTAGTGCAAATATCTCCTAACATTGAGTTTATTTCAATTTTTTCATGCTTATAAACGGCTGTAAATGCCTTTGTTTTCTGATATAGAGTTGCAACATGAAAACGAGAACAACGTGATGCAGTAATTGTTAATAAATTTGCTGTAATTTCATACTTAGAAAGCAAGCTCATCTTGTTAGCTTTTCATCATGTTGATTTTACAGCAATATCCAGTAAAAAAACTGTAAAATTATTTGATAAAAGACACACAACCATCATATAAAAATAAAAAACTAAATAGTTATTAATTTTATGAACTAACCAGAGGTACAAAATGTACTAATGGAAGTGCTTTAACATTTAAAATTTCAGAGATTTATTAGTTTTCTCTGTAAAATAATTTTTTAAGTTCCTCCTCTCTTTCTTTTTTATCTAACGTTGGAACAACATCTTGTTCTCACAATAAGAAAAAAAGGAAAAATATGAAAGTTATGAAAGTTGGAAAACTCCTGACCCTTATCACTTCATAGGAACGATTAAAACTGCTTTTTATACAGAACTACTGGGTCACTTAATGACTGGAAAAAACTCAAAAACTACGTAGTGAAGGAGAAAGAGACTCTTTTTTAAGAGAAATGTGAGAGAAAAAAAAAAGACAATGTTCTTAAGGAAATTGGTAAAAATAAAGTTGACCTAAAAATTAGAAAACTCCCAACCCTGATCGCTTTAGTGAATTAAGCAATAATTTTATATACTACTAATAACTCTGGAGACTATTTAACAGTTAAAAGTTCAATGGGTTCACTGGGTGCACCAGTCACTTAGTAGCTGGAATAGCACCCAGTATTTCAGAAAAAGAAGAGCTTTGAACGTTTTTATAAGGTGATAGGGTCAGGAGGCGGAAAACATTGCTGACCCTATCTTTTCATATTTTTCTGCTTTTAGGATTTTCCTTTGTCACTTCATGTTGGAGCAATGTTTTTCTCCCACAACTTAGGGGACGTTCATTAGAAAACATCATTTAGTTGACTGTGAAATGTCAAAAGAAAAGGATGAAAAAAAAGGTGCATTTAATTTGATTATGTTATCCGTTTATATCAAAAATTCACAGCTTTCTAGATTACTTTTTCCAATAAACACGAAGTATATACTTAGTCAAAACGGGTGTAAACTCCTCAATTTTTTGAACCGGTTTTTATACCTCGGCCGATTAAGCCCAAAAGTTGTTAAATACTTTTCGAAAACTGATTGTCTTTTTCTTCGCTTGTGTGAACAACTTATTCGCCTCTAAAACTGTAATTTTTGGCAAAAGGAGGACACCGACTGACTAGAATACAAGTACCAATAGTTTAGAAAGCAGAAGAATTTTCAGTTTAAAATCGATTTTATTTTAATAAGGTGATGAAGGCCAGGAGTTTTTCAATTTTTGTTTATATATATTTTTTACTTTTCTTTTCTTGCTTCTTCTCTATCTCTCATGAGTGTCTCTTTCTCGTGAAAGAAAGACGTTGAAACGTCTTTCTCTCACATTACATACGTTTTAACTGGTAACTAGTTTTAAGAGTTATTAATATGGAATGTAACAATTGGTTTATTCAATAAAGCGATCAGGGCTGGGAGCTTTCTAATTTCTTTCAAATTTATTCAGATTTTTTTAATACGCAATGTAAACCTCGACCGATGAAGGTCAAGAGTCTTTTAGTAATTTGTTTGTCTCCTTTTTTTTCTTTGAACTATTTTCTCCTCTTTAAAATTCTACTTGCTGATAAACCGCGACTGGAATAGCACCACCACCAAATCACCAAAGTTTATAGTCTCAAAAGCAAAATGTTCATTTTTATAATGTGATGAGGGCCAGGAATTTTTCATTTTTTTTTAAATTTTTTTACATAATTTTTTATTTTTCTCTTCTTGTTCTACTTTACCTCACCTCTCCTCACCTTCTCTCATATTACATAAGTTTTAAATGGTAACTAGTCGTCAGAGTTTCTAATATTATATCTAATTATTCGTTTATTAAATAAAGCAATTAGGGCGGGGAGTTTCCTAACTTTTTTTTTAATCTGTGAATATGTGAATATGTACCAAACCCTTATCTCTAACGGGGGTAAACACCCAATTTTTAGACCTCGACCGATGAAATTCAAGAGTTTTTACCAAATTTAAAAAAATACTAGGTCTTTTTCTCTTAAATTTTTTAGTTTTATTAACCACTTTTTTAATTATAGTTTTTGACAAAGCTTTGCTATAAGGTGATGAACCTCAAGATTTTTCCAATTTCTTTTGAATAATTTCTTTATATTTATGCTGTTTTTTATTTCATGCTGGAAAAACGGTTTTCTCTCACATTACATAACTTTTAAATAGGAACGCAGAGTTATTAATAATAAACTTAATTATTGGTTTATTCAAAAAACCGAACAGGGTGGAGAGTTTTAAATTTTTTTTTAAAACCTGGAATGTGTAATTTTATATATATTTAGTTTTTATATAATAAATTTTTATATAATGTTATTATATCAAAAAGGCTGTAAACAACCGGATTTTTTAACCCAGTTTCGGTCGTCGAGTCTTTTAACAATTTCCTAAAAAAATTACTGTATTTTTTTTCACTTTTGAACAATTTCTTCCTTTTTATTATAGTGTTTGACAAAACGGTACCAGCGCCACCAATATTTCAGAAATCCGAATCAGAAAGAGGTCTTAGTTTAATTAACGAATTGTTCATTTTTATAACGTGATGAGGGTCAGGAATTCCTTAAGATTTGTTTTGTAATTTTCCTATTTTTTTTTTGTTCGTTACCTCACGTTTAATTAACGTCTTTCTCTCACATTACACAACTATTAACTCGTAATTAGTATTCAGAGTTATCAATGTAAAATCTAATTTTGTGTTTATTCAATAAATCGATTAGGGTCACTAGTTTTCTAATATTTTTTCAAAACTGGAATGTGTGATATTGCAACTACCTATTGAAAACGCAGTAATCGGCAGGATTTTTTAACCCGATTTTTAAACTTCTATCAAAAAAGGAAAATATTTTTTGAACATTTTTATAAAAAGTTTATTGTCTTTTTCCTCGCACTTTTGAACTATTTCTTCTTCTTTAGCATTATAGTTTTTGACAAAAGAACACCTTTTGAGCCGGGCAGCATAATCAATACTTCAAAAAAATTATTAACCGGAGTTAGAAAAAGTACGAAGGGAAGTCCTTTAATATTTCAAATCTCAGAGAATCACCAATTTACTCTGTAAAATTATTTTTTAAGTTCCTCCCCTTCTTCCTCTTAATCTCACGTTTGAACGTCGTTCTCTCACACTACATAACTGCTAACTTGTCTTCAGAGTTATTAGTGGTATAACCAATTATTGCTTTATTCAATAAAGCGATCAGGATTGGGAGTGTTCTAATTTTAAGTTCAACGGTATTTTTAACAATTTCCTTGGAAATATATTTTTCTCTCACATTTCTCTGAGGCAAAACAGTTCCTTTCTTCCTCACATTGTAGTTTTTGAGGTAAGGGATATTTAATGACTGCAATAGCATCCAGAATTTCAGAAAAAGCGAAGTTTTAAGCATTTTTGTAAGGTGATAAGGGCCAGAAGTTTTCCAACTTTTTCTAACTTTTCATATTTTTCCAATTTTTCTTCTTATTCTCAAGTTGGAACAACGTTTCTCACCCACACTACTCATAGGCAATCTTCATTTGGAAATATCATCTAGTTGGCTATAAAATGTCAAAAGAAAAGGACGATAAAAACAGAAGTGCATTGACTTTTATTTTGTGTGATTTGTGTGATTATGTGAACCTTTTCTGTCAAAAATTCATAGCTTCCTAGACGACTTTTTCTAATAAACACGAAGTATATACCTGGTCAAAAAGGCTGTAAATTTCTCAATTTTTTAACCCAATTTTTAAGCCTCGACCGATTAAGCCCAAAAGTCATATAACAATTTTTTGAAAACTGATTGTCTTTTTTTTTCTTTTGTTTGAAAAATTCCTTCCTCTCTAGCGTTGTAATCTTTGACAAAATGCCACCTACTGGCTGGAATACATCCACAAATAGTATAGAAATCAGAAGAATTTTTAGTTTAAAAATGAATTGTTTATTTTTATAAGGTGATAAAGGCCAGGAGTTTTTCAATTTTTTTCTAATATTTTTTTTTGTTATCTTTTTCTCACGTTGGAACGTCTTTCTCTGATACTGCATAACTTTTGACTGATAGCTAAACGACAGATAGTCTTCTTTAGCAGAGTTATTAATATTAAATATAATTTTTTGTTTATTCAATAAAGCGATCAGGGCAGGGAGTTTACTAATTTTTTCAAATCCCGGATTTTTTAACACAGTTTTTAAACCTTAGCTGATGAAAGTCAAGAGGCTGTGTATGAACTTGCATAGGTATCTTGCTCCTGCGCTCCAGAAGCTTACCACTAATCGGAAAGGGGTGTCCATTTTATCTAATTTTGGCAGGTCGTAGGAACAAGGAACCAAGGCCTAGGTAAATTACTATTGTATAAGAATAGTCAACACACAAAGATTCATCATCTCATATTAAATATGTTAAAGCCATTTTATGATATTTAATGTACCCTCCTTCTCTTTCCCGGTTCTTGGTAGTTTTCTTCAGGTTAGAGATGATTGCACATTATCCCACTTCTTCCTTAAAAGCTCTATGCTTATAACGATATTTATAAGCGAGGATATTTGGGGGCATTCCCCTCCTTATTCGTACTGAATTCTAGAAGATTTCTCTTATTTCTTTGTGCCGAAAACTTTAGATTTACACCCAATAATACATTTTTTCTGCAGAATTACCACATAATATTTGTCATTTTGTTTGCTGGTTAGTAGGTACCAAGAGGTATTTTAATTAACAAAACACAATCAGTTGAATTGTTTTTCTAATCCTCTGAGGTTTAGGACTTTATATCGGTTTTTTTAATAACATGTTAACAAAGGCAATTTAAATTCATCCAGCTGTTCGAGCAATCCTAATAAACTTAAAACGGATATCGAATGGTCCCTGCGGAATAATTAAAAATCCAGCAGTTTTCCTTTTGTTTCAACTCCCTTACTGATTACTTTATATCGGGTTTTCTCAATCATGATCGACGAAGAGTAGGTGTTAATTAAAGCGCTCATTATTTACCCGTCGCTTCAATAATGTGTGTTGGTGAATGGTTAAATTTATTTCATTTGGTTCTGCCAAATAAACATTTAATTATTTGATTATTAGTTTTCCAAACGTGTGTGCACGCACTCGTTGAACAATGAGCATATTAATCAAGTATTTCAATGTCTATTAAAAATCAACAAAGCAAATAGGTAGTATACATATGGGAAATAACATAGCTGTATTGTAATCAAAATAATCCACTAATCGTATTTTCGTGCCACATAAACCGCTATATTTTTCTAGGAAATTGGAAAAATTCAGCGAACAATAGGATAGTTAATTTTAATTTTAAACTATTTTCACCTGGACGGTTAAGTTTAAAACAACGCAGGCTGAGGAAATTGTTAACCACAGGCATAATAAAATACCCGCAAATGCTGTGTTTAGAGAATGTTAATATTTCTCTTCCCTAATTCACAATTCCACGTGAAATAAGACCAAAAAATTAAATTTATTTCATTCAGGATAAATTGGTTTATCCAGGAAATAATCTTCTCCTTTTTGCTGGAAAAAATGTCGCAATAAGATTAAATTTTCTAATAATCATAATTTACCCTCCGCTCTTTTATTTGCTTACTTGCCGTTCCCCTTGTTCTATTTTATCTCTACCACGTTTACGGAACACATAATTTGGTTATTGTCTATGTCTGCTTTCTCGTGACTTAGGGCCGGATTCGGACGAATTGGGTCAAAAATACTAACAAAACTTCGACATATTGGCAATTCGAAGCAACCGTCCCTCGTTACAGAGTCTGGATAAATTTCACAAGCTATTTCGATCCGAAAATAATTAAAAATACTGGGGGCGTGCACCAGAGGTCGTTTAACCGAAATTGGCTGGAGATTGGTGAATTACTGCTCTTTTTCTTAGATGGGAAAGCTATAAAAGATATAGGTATGTGTCTTTCTCCTTAAGTTATTAAGCTAGGGCAAATATTAATTCAATAATCTCTGAGCAAATTTTACTAATTCTGCCTTCAATTTCACACACATGTGCACTCTTACATTATCGTTTATACAGTGCTTAATCTTTGTTGCATCCCTTCGAATTTACAGCGGGGTGCATTTCGCTAGTTTGCAACTTTTCCTGTGTTGATACCACAATAATTCGAAACTTCCCCCGAGATGTATTCTCCATATTCACGGAAAATATTGATTTAATGTCTTATTATTTAACGCGTTTATCTCGGGCGCATACGGATTTTGCCGCGGAACGTAAATTTCGAAATCGGAAAACTTTTGTGTTACGCCATTGTCGGAAGCCCGTTATCTATTTTTCTCTTAACATTGCTAAGGCCATTTTGCAGGCCACAAAAAGTGAACTGAGAAATAAACATGGAAACTTCCGTTCATGCATGGCTAATAATTTTTAAACGTCTATTGGTTACGATAACAAATTATAGTTATATGAGGAAGATAAAAAATGCAAAGCAGTGTTCGCAAAAACGTTACACATAAATTTGTTTCGTTTCTGCTTATAAAACTGCCATAAAACTTTCTAGATACTTAAAATTCCTCTAATTAACTTTCCACAACAATTTCTACGGTACCATTACTTACATGTGTTGTACATGTGTATTCTTCAAACAAAACCTATACTGGATAACTGGTGCCAAAACTCTAGTGTAAATCCCCATACTTTTTCTAACACCCTCGTATAGTGAGCTGTGGGAAGAAAGTTTCTGCTTAAAATAAAACGAAAGGCTCTCATTTTTTGGGGCTGTTGCCTCCTGTTTTGAACTCAGTTAATTTTACCGCTGCTTTACTCGCTTGTGGTGCAAAGATTATTGGCCGAGGTTCCATTGAGGAGCATTCTCAAAACATTAGTTTTTCTCCTGAAGATAAACAACTTCAAACCACTCTGGCGCTAAAGAACTGCATATATGAACCATTCACTTATTATTGACATCAAGTGGGCGTTATTAGTCTCAAATTTAACGAGATATCAAAAATAAGTGGGTGACTTATAACAAGTCGATTTGACTCAAAAAGCCCAATTATTCTGTTTTTATTGTCAAAAAATCGTTTTTGTAATTTCTACAAAATATCATTTTTGTAAAAGGTATTTTTTGAATACTTGGGTGGAATAGGACAAATGTTAGTTAAACACAAAAAAAGTTGAATACAAAAAATTAGAAAAATCAGCAAAATTTTGATCTTCGTAATGGACACTTTCCATCCCTTCCATCTTCCAGAACCCCTTACTTAGGAGCTTTGCATAACAAAAGTTACACCGGCAAAAAGGGCATACCTTTGGGCACGTTCAAGGATTTTAACTTAAAGGTGTCCCATTTAGTAAACTCCCGAAAGAAATGTGAAGAATTAGGCGTATTTCGACATTTTTTGCAAAAACTTTAGCACGTATTCGAGGTGATAAGCAGCTGCCTTGTGGGCAGTCACCCTCGACCTGAATCTCCCTCCAGTGTCGGACATATTTACAGTATCGAAATGTCACGTAAGAAAAATTTTTTCACCGGAAAAGGGAAAAATTGTCCGGATAGTATTTGCGAGCGAAATATGCATTTGCAATTTGCTGGAAACACTCTAAGCACGTCCATCACGAGGTGAGTGCCACCCATTGTCTGACTCACCTGACAGCTAAAATTTTCCGAAACAAACTTTCATTAAAAGGCTTTAAATACGGAAAAAACTGTATGAAAGGTGAAAATTTCAACATCTTTAAGAACAGTATAAGGCAAGTTTCTGGTTCTCGAGAAAACTTTCGCAAAGCTTTGACAATTTGAAAATTTCCTGTTGGGATTCCTCCTAGAGCTTTATCATGGCTTACTATTTACTTAACCCTATCCAGTCCGGTTTAAGAACCCTTTTTATGAATTCAGATCCCTTCCATGTGAAACTCATTGCCCAGTGGTTTTCTTGTGGGACCAAACTGACTAGGTTGTATTTTAGGAACTATCGATCCAATTTTGTAGTATTAGCTAGAAATATTGTCCAAGGCGGTAGAAAAAGTGTTCCAAGGGTGATATCTTAAGAACGGTTAAAGCTAAAAGGCTAAAGTTTGTAACGCAGCTTCCTTACGAGATGTTCTAGAAGTCAAGGTGGTCCAACAACTGAGACTATTGTGATAGAACCATGAAACGAGGAAGTATATATCCATATTGTTCCAAAAAAAAACTACATTAACAATCACAATTCGGTACAGTAATCAGCCTTAGTTCAAGGAACAAAGGGCAGAGGCAGCATCCTTCGTATCAGAAGGTGCTGATATAGCCAAAAAAAAATCAAATTTTATAATTATGTATCAACACTTATATACAAAAATAGCGTGTTTAACGCTACATAGAAAACGTATGTATTACAACTATGTTCAAATATTTCTAATAAATAGCAAATATATGTATATAGAGTAGGTTAAAAAATGTAGTGGGTCAATCATCCAGGTGATGTCACGAGTTCTTACAAATTTTACTCAAAAAGACAGAGCGACAAAAAAAATTCAAAATTATGTAAAACAGGTAACTCGCAGTGGGGAGAGGGCCGAAGTACCGACATAAATGTCACAACGTTCAAATGTCAAATGCAATGGGTCAACCAAAACCGCAGATACATGAACACAAACAAAAATTATCGCAATTTACTGACCAAATAATAGTGCTGATTTAGTGGCGATTTGTTCAATGATTGAACAATTAAATTAGTTTGTTCTTTCTTTTCGTGTTCCCTTTTTCCTAGATATTAATAAATGGAAGGTTGCATTTCGAAATGCAGGACTTAAGGGCATTATTTGTTTCAAGTCACATACTAATTAAAACATGACGGCTGTCAGAAAATTATCCATGACTTTTTTATTTAGCTAGAAAAATAATCACTTAGCTAGATTAATTTAAATAAATCTAAAAAACTCACCCTGTATAGCAACGTAAATCAACTTAAATTAACCAGACCAACCCAAGAACTGCGATTAAAACTATAAGGTTAGTTCAGGTTAGTCAGTGTATCACAATCGCTAAAAGTTTCAGAAAGTATTAATTGAAATGAATATTGTAATGTCCACAAGTAGTACAACATCACGGCTTCTGACCTCGAGTGATTTGGCCACGCCTACTAAAACCACGCCTTTTATTTTTGTTTAGTTACAAAAAAAATACTTCAAGTTGGTTGTCTGTAAATTTTGAGTCTTCCCAAAAATTACATGTTAAGGGCTTAGTAATGGAAATTGAGATACTTAGAGACTTTGCTTCTTTTTCGATTACTCACTAGACCACAAATATTAAAGGTAAAGAGGAAGCTGTCGAAATTGCATTTGTACTATGGAACACATACATCACAATGGTTAAAAGTTTTATGAGGTAATTCCTAAGGGAATATTACTTGAACTGAATATTGTAATCTACGTAAGTAGTGCAGCGTCACGGCTTCTGGCCTCGAGTGATGTGGCTACGCCTACTAACTTCATGTTTTTAATTACTGTACGTGTATGGGCATTTTGTAATCAGTAAAAAGAAAAAAAATTACTTTAAATCTGTCCCCTGTAAATTTTGAGCCATTCAAAAATTTTATAATAAAGACTTAATAATGAAAATTGAGTTATTTAAATACTTAACTCGTGTTTGTATCGACTTTCTTCTTTTTTTCCAAGATTCACTAGACCACCAATAATAAAGAAAAATAGGAAACAGTCGAAATTGCATTTGTACTACCGAGTACAAACATCGCAATGGTTAAAGGTTTTATGATGTAATTCCTAAGAGAGTATTGATTGAACTGAATATTGTGGTGTACGTAGTAGTGAAGCATCACGTCTTCTGACCTCGAATGACTTAATTTCTGTTGATTTTGAATCGGAAATTTGTAATCGGATGTATGTAATAAAAAATAATTGGAGAAAACAAAAAAACTATATTAAGTCTGTCGCCTATAAACTTTGAAGCTTTCCAACATATCAAAGGCTTAATAATTAAAATTGAGATATTTAAAGATTTTCCTCGTGTTGGTAGTGAAGCATGGAACTACTTGAACTAACCTGAACCCCACCCACAAATCTCAAAAATTACGTGTGCACTTGATTTTTTTAAAATATTTATTTTTTAGAAAAGAATAGTGATATATCTTGTTGAATAACAGATGATCAGTTACACAAGTACTATAGCAGCACAGCTTCTAAACCAAATCGTTTTTGCCACGCCTACCAACACCATACTTCCAAAAAGTGATTATAAACGTGGTTACTGCTAAATTAGTCAAGTTACTAAAACACATACATTCCAGAGGTAATCTGTTTCAATGCTTTAACCAAGAGAATTGAATTTTGTGTTGAAAAGTCTTATATACAATTGCACTCAACTTAACTCGTGTTTGGATCAACTGTGCTTTTTTTCCATTACTCACTGGAACACAAATAGTAAAGGAAAAGAGGAAGCAGTCGAAATTGAATTTGTACTACCGAGTACATACATGACAATTATTAAAAGTTGTATGATGTAATTCCTAAGAGGGTAATAATTAAACTGAATAAGTAGTGTAGCATCACGGCTTCTGACCTCGAGCGATTTGGCCACGCCTTCTAACGTCCCGCCTTTAATTTCTGTTCATTTAATGGGAACTGGAATGGTAACCAAAAAAAAGGAAAGAAAAAAATATTTAAAGTCAGTCGCCTGTAAACTTTGAGGCTTCCCAAAATTACATATCAAAGGCTTAATAATTAAATTTGAGATATTTAGAGATTTTTCTCGTATTAGTAGTGAAGCATGAAACCACTTGAACTCACCTAAACCAACCCCCGTATCCTAAAAATCACCTGTGCACTTAATTTTTAAAAAGCAATGATATATCTTGTTGAATAACAGTTTATAACCTACATAAGTCGTATAGCAGCACAGTTTCTAAACTAAATTGGTTTTGCGAGGCCTACCAACACCAAACCTTCCAAATAGGTATCTGTTCTAAAAATACAAACGTAGTAATAGCTAAATTAGTCAAGTTACTAATTTACGTACATTCCAGAGGTAATCTTATTTTGGTTTTGAAGGTAGATGCACTTGGAGAAAAATCGTTGATTTTGTACTTATTAATTAAAAATGATATTTGGTAAGAAAAGCATTTTTTATAAGCTTCCTTTGTATGAAAGATTCTGCCTCCTTATATTAAGGTTGCGAACATCTGTTCTATATGTAAGTTTCTTGTGCAAATACGGGGGAGTTTTAAATTTTACAATTTTATAAAAAAGAAAAATAGAATGTGAAATCTGTCGATTGTGCATGTTGAGCCACCCCATTTCTTTCAATTTCTCAGTCACACCCCTTCTCCGCCTTATTCCATGTATCAATCTTATACAACAATTTTGCACTTTCTAAATTCGACAGCGGCACTCACATTTAAGAAAGGTCCAAAAACACTATCAGCAAAATTGAAATGAGACAAAACCATTGATTCACATAACATTTTCTTGGTTTCGACAGAGAGGCAAAACCGCTGAGAATATATCTGCTTAAACATAGAGTAGGCTCTACGCAGGGTCTATTAGGAGCCCTAAATCTAAGTAACATACGACGTTTCCCGTGGTTTTGTAGCATATGGTATTGAGCTCGACAATGGATTAGACCGAACTTACAGCCAAAGAAGAAAACATAAAGACTGTGCCGTTAACAGACCCAGAGAACCTTTCGAGCAGAAATTGTGCTTTAGGTGCCATACCCAACACTGCAGGTGCCAACCAAGACAAACTTTCGAGAACTGCTGTTTTAGTTGAGGCGAGTAATCTGAGAGAAAGTAAGAATAAAAACGCAAATAAAGAAGGAGATTTGCCATCGTCAAAGCAACTGACTGCTGTCAAGGTATGATGAAGATCAATGCTTGCTATTGCTTTGCTTGAAGAATATGTTGGAGTTGGTTTTGAATTTTCTAGCTCGCAATGGATAAGACTGAACTTACAACTGAAGAACAAGAAATGAAGACTGCTACGAAATATGTGCCATTAACATCTCAGACTAATCCAGAGAAGCCTGAAGACACTGTTATGGAAAAATCATGAATTTATTGTTATGGAGAAACCTGTGAAGAAGAACAAACCAAAAAACGTACAAAGATGTGATGAAGATCAATGCTTGTTATTGCTTAATTTGAAGAATATGTTGGAATCTGTTTTGAATTTTCTAGCTCCACAATGGACAATACTGAACATGCAACCAAACAACAAGCAATAAATCCTGCTACAAAGTATGTCCCATTAGCATCTCTGATCAATCCAGAGAATCATGAATATACTGTTATGGAGAAACCTGTGAAGAAGAGCAAACCAAAAAACCTACAAAAGTATGGTGGAGCTCAATGCTTCCTATTGCTTAACCTATTGCATAACATATTTTAAGCATGTTTTATTGGAAATATAATGTCACAAAGAAGCAAGAAGAAATAAAATTGCAGCGTCCTTGATTCTTTTGAAGTTCTGGTTGATTCTTTTGGGGGCGTTACGTCAGATAGACGAACGACCACCCGTCGAAGAGTAATTAAGTGTTTTCCAGAATTTGTTATCGTCCCAGTACAAGGAAGAAAGTGTCCCAGAAGTCCTCGTTGTCTTAAGAGAAGCCACGGGTACGCATAGGAGTACCCCTGAAGTACCTTAAATTGGTTGGCACGATACGGTCCTCCTCTACACTTGAATTAGGTAAGACCCTTTCGCTATAACGGTGTTTGTTTTCATATTAGTCATTTTATTAAAGTAGTTAGGGTAATTTTAAGGCACAGAAAATAGAAGTTTACTTGAAACCCATCTATCATCATCTTTTAAATAATTAACCCCCCAGTTTTCACCATTTCGTGACATGGTGGAGAGCGCAAACCGAAGGCAAATATGCTGATTTGTTATTTTATTTGTGTTTTTATTAATTTAATACGAACCAGGGTCAAGTAACTTCTAGGAACTACTGCCTTATAATTTAATTAGGTCAGATTTCCTCAAGCCAACATTCTTTGTAGAAATTTTGCGTACATTTTTAAAAGTCGTAAAAGGTGGTAATTTAAATTTTTTTCTTTTGAAGCAGGCCTATTGTTTTAGTTTTTGCGAAAAACTACTAAGAACAGAGTAGTCATACTCCACTTAGAATTTGGGTATTGAACAATAACAAGTTCTAAAGAAAATTCTTGGAATCCTATTAGAGGTGTCGTCTTGCTTTAGTTGCTTTTTTTTATAATATAGGAGGACAGAATATTTTTATTGGTTGTAGAGCGTCAGCTAGAAAACTCAGTTTTGCGGGGATAGGAATTTTTTTTATTGAAAAGCGTACCAGTAATTATTATTGAAAGTTGCGCAATGTCATCAGTAAAGTAGTAGGAAGGAACACCATTGTTTCTGAAAACGAATTTAAAAAGAAAATTTTAGTTTGGTAAAGGGCGCGATATTTCGACACATTTTACCATCATTTTTGCTTTTGATTTGATTTTATGTAAATGAACTATAACTGAAGGTCTCATTGTTTTAAAGATTTTGCAAGGAAAATATTTTTTTCTAAATTTTTTTGAAACTTTCAAATGAATATAAGTGTAAACTAATTTCGTTTGAGACGACGAGAAGTAAATTTTTATTTGTTTTACTTCTTAAACCACCAAGTAACTTTTGTTTAAAGCAGTGTTTGTCCTCTAGGAGCGTTTTAGGGCAAAAGGTACAAATATCCGGTTGTAAATATGTGTTTTCCGTTATTCAAAGTAATTTTGAAATAGACCTAACGTTTTAGGCCTTCAGAAACTTACTTAATGTTCACGTAGTGCGAGTTTCGTTTAGAATTTGTAGAAAAAAACTCGATCATTAGAATTCCCAAACATGTCCTGGATTTTTGGTTACGGGCGAAAGAGAACTCAAGCGGCCAAAGATCTAGAGAAAGCAAAGCATGCCAAAGAAGCTTCGGAGCTTTTAAAACTCCACGAAACTACCGGACAAGTGGAACAACAGGCCAAAATGGAGTATGAGGCGTACATTTCCCAAAAGCAAATTGAGGGTAAGAGAGCTGAAGAGAAAAGGAATCCGTTGCAAGAGGAAACTAGGCAACGTCAGGCACGGGCTCAGTACCAGGACCAGTTGGCTACAAAGAAATATGAGGATCAGCTATCTCAACAGCAGAGGATGAACGATGAGAGTTTAAGGAGGCAGGAAGAGTGTGTGGCCAAGCAGAAAGCAATGCGGAAAACCACTATAAAGCATGAAACGGACTTGAGGCATTAAAATTAAATGAAGAGGGTAGAAGCTGAGTTGAGGGTCAAAGCAAAGAATAATAATGAGAATCGGGATCTCACATTGAAGCAAATTACACTAAAGTCTCAGAAAAATCGCGTCACAGTTTTAGAAAGTATCAAGACTGCAGGAACTATAGTTGGTGCTGGAGCTCAGTCCATGCTGACAGATTGGAATAAAGTACTAACTACAGCAGGGAGGAGCGAAAAACTTTTACTGCGTTACTTTGGACCGTACTATATTGAACAAAAAGTCGGCGAAGTAGATTGTAAAGGAAAAGAAATAGAAATAACACAGAGGCATGGGATCCCGATGTAACGGAGGAAAATTGTTTAGTACTAGAAGACAATGGAGAACACGAGATAATAGAAGTATGTAGAGCAAAAAGTTATACAATCAAAGAAGGCGAACCACTTGAAGTAGTATTAGCGCTAAGACGTAAAGGAAAAATAGATGAAAATAATTTTTATGGCGGTGAATTTGTTCCTCTGACACATGAGGAAATGACGTATCTAGGCAATATAAGCATTTCCAGATACCCCTTTGTGAGAAGGGACAGATCGTACTTAGAGTTAAGAATAATAAAAGGTACGGACGTGGAACTGGCAAAGGGCACATGCCTGGGATGGTTCGTAAACTACAAGAATTCCAGCAATACAGACGAGGCAATGGACCGAAAAATTAATGTAGGGGACAAGGCGAGAGTCCTAATACCGTTTGAGGAAATCTTAAGCGATGGTAGTACAATGTGGCACCCACGATGGGAAGGAGAGTTCGCAGTAGTCGAACTGTTAGAGGAGCACTTATATCGAGTAAGGAAAAGAAGCGAAAATAGAACTATGATAGTCCAGAAACAGAGATTGCTACCAGGAAACTAAAAACAAAATAGGGAAAACACGAGTGGAACCACCACAGTCAATCAAATTATGCGAGAATTCGGTAGGAAAAATAGAAAATAGTGTTATTGCTAAAAGACGTAAATGATAGAAATACAAGTAAAATAGAATAAAAACTTAAAAAGAAAAAAAAAGAGCCAAGGGAGCCGATAGAATAGGGATAGAAATAACGATCGTTAGACGTTAGACGTAGAAATAAAACGAGGAAAAACTTCGACTTATTCACAAAAGTTAAGAAAGAAGCATCTAAACTTTTATTTAACTCAGGGAAAATAAGGAATAGAGCGAGACCAAATTCAAAATAGGTAGACTAGTGAAGAAGGAAAAGCGGGGATAGTATAGTAGTTGGGATAGTTATGATCTTTAAATTAGAAGATTAGCATATACAAAAATAAAAAGTGGCTCCACAGGGAGATTTACATAGAGTGAGGCAAACAAAAGGAGCTAACACTGCGCTGAGTATAGCCTCAGGCGACTATCATAAGAGGTTAGGCTTAGGCTTAGGACTAGGTAGATATTTCAGGAAAATATATAAGGAAATAGGAATTAAGGAAAAACTAAGTAATCGAGAGGACAAACAATTTGCTAAGTATAAATCATAAAATCAAACCCCACCAAAAAAAAAGTGCTGAAATAGGTTAAAGATATACTCAAGACGAACTCAGAGGCGAATCAGGGACCAGAAGTTAGAATACAGAAAACAACAGTACAGTAAATTTTTTTTTTTAGAAATTATAGGGACAAAGAAGGAAAAAGCAAAGGGACTACAGGAAGCACAACTGGTGCTACAAACTGGAAGAAGGAGAAAAGGGGGAGGGGACCCTATCACTCAAACGTTGTCACATTTCAACTGACTAACAGAGACGACGGAGCTAATCGTACATGGTACTAGAACTAAACTTACCGTACCCCATAACTCCTACTTGAACGAAACGATACTCACTACGACAACCACACGTCCCCCCAGACCCCCCCCCCCCCCGCTAAACAGACAAAACTATAAATTTTTTTCGGGAACACAAGAAGAACTGGTTAAAGTAGAGAAAAAAAAACGGCGGCGTACGATCTAGTATCTTTCGACGTATAGCTGAAAGCGGTACGACGAACAATACAGGTACAATAATATCGTAATAAGGAAGGAAAAGAAATCGGTTCAGCAAAGTAAATCTTATCGACACCATCAAGTTGGAGCCATAGTACGATAAATTCACATTCTAGAGCATAGTAAACCCTCTTAGAATTTAGTAAAACAACTGATGAGGCTGCATATTTCGGGCGAGTCAAGCTAAAGAATTATTTTGCTAGGACTAAGTAGGTTAAATAACATGTTTAGTTTGCGTTAGGAGAAAGGGCGAGTACAAATACATTGTTGGGATTTTTTTTTGTTTAGAAGAAAAGGAAAATAAGTTAGATGTAAAATAGTATAAAAGATATTGAGCCCATGAAGAAACCATGTACTAACACTAGATCTTTTTGCATGTTCCCATGGACGCTATGATGTAAGCCGCACAAACCACTGAACCAAGAGCAGCAGCCTGCAGCAGAGCTGGAACCCAAGCCAACCCCCGTGACACAAACTTGTCAGAGCTACAACGGAGAGAGCTAGCTAAAGCCGAGCTAGGTCCTGGGTAGATGAACCAAAGAGCAGGTCCCTTTACCGTCAAAAACAAGGGGATGCGGAGCTCAATGGTTAACCCATCGATCTTCAATAGCTCAACGAGGTCGCGAGGTAGCAGCCGACATACCAGAAGAAGACCGACCGATTGTTAAAACCGGTCTTGGAGGCAGCAACAACGACTAGGGGCAAATCCAGGGATGCAGCTAGCGCAGATGGGGAAGTGTAAGTGTGAGCAAGCAATCGGACACTTGGACTAGTATTTGTGAGGGAACATGCAGGGTTATCAATTTATATCGACAATTTAGTAAATTTTGGTTAATACATCCTGACAGTTGAACTCTATTAATTATTAGAGGTACAGTCTATTTAGTTCAAGAATGTAAAATAGTTTCATTACCTTATCTACATTTACAATTGTTTTGGTTTTCGCAAAGGGTTAACGAAGTCTAAATTTTTTTTTTTTTAAATCGGTAGTTTAGTTCTACCGAAGTTTTATGTATCGAAATAGGTATTTAGATTATATCTTATTCGATATATTTTTTTTTAACTTTTATTAATTTGTTTTTTCCTGCTTTGAAGTTGGTAATAACAATAACGATGAACATTTTGATTTCTAGTGTTAAAAAGAGTTTAGTTTAACAGTGATTAAAATTGTTTAGCTTTTAAATTAGTTCAGGTAACTTAACAAGGTAGAGAAGGACCATATTTCGTTTAACTCAGAGAGAGAAATTTTTTGGTTTGTCGATTTTGAAAACTGGGGCCAGTTTTTTCTAACAGGGGGGGGATGTCACAAAGAAGCAAGAAGAAATAAAATTGCAGCGTCCTTGATTCTTTTGAAGTTCTGGTTGATCCTTTTGGGGGCGTTACGTCAGATAGCCGAACGACCACCCGTCGATGAGTAATTAAGTGTTTTCCAAAATTTGTTATCGTCCCAGTACAAGGAAGAAAGTGTCCTAGAAATCCTCGTTGTCCTAAGATAAGCCACGGGTACGCATAGGAGTACCCCTGAAGTACGTTAAATTGGTTGGCACGATACGGTCCTCCTCTACACTTGAATTAGGTAAGACCCTTTCGTTATAACGGTGTTTGTTTTCATATTAGTAATTTTATTAAAGTAGTTAGGGTAATTTTAAGGCACAGAAAATAGAAGTTTACTTGAATCCCATCTTCTTATTTTAAATATAAACCCCCCATATTTTTGAAAGCCCCCATTCAGTGAGAAAATCAGCATAGGACCCTTCGGGGGAGGTAACGATGACCCGGTACCCATTTAAATATTAGAGATTTAAAGCGTAAATTAACGCCCAGTCGAAATATAGTAATTTTCACATAAATAAGTACGCTTTCATAAACCCCATCTTATATCATTTTCGTGACAATAATACTTGTGCTAATTAAAATCATTAGTAAAATAGTTATATTTTATACATTTAATAATATAAATAATTATATTTTATAAAAGCAAAGGAAGGACAGCACTTAGGGGTTGACTGGGGGTGACTGTAAACTAGGAATAATTTTAAACAAGAATTACATTTTTCAGTACTCACTTTTAGGTAATGTCTACCTGATACACTTTTTTGGACAATTTTAGACTGTTGGAAAAGGAATTTCCCACAATTCACAGTAAATTTACTCATAATAACAATTTACCTTGGAAAGGGCTCGGACGAATACACTTATTTAATGTTTCGGCAACTTCTCTGTTGCCTTCTTCAGAACTACCTAAAGTGGAAAAACTTTAGAAATGATGAAATACAAAAATTATACTTATTTGTGTGTTTGTTTATGAGTACCTATTTATGTTCGAGATTCTGAAAATTACTTTGCTGTTTTTTTAAAAAAAGACATTTTGATATCCAAACATTTAATGGAGCTCAAGGCAAATTAGGTATATAGGATTTAAAAGAATTTTCTTGGAAATTGAATCTGGTAGGTATACACATTTTAGGAAGTGATTTTCTCCTGGGGTGAGAGCAAGGCAAAAATCACCGCTGAATTTTTGGTGTACACACATTTTGACTTAGTTGTATTTAACGGATTGCAATGCTTTCTCAATGAGACTGTAATTCTAGAGACAATAAAGCTTTTCACCCTAAAAAAACGGCAAACAAACAAAACGAAACGAACAACAACAACGAACGTCGTGTCATGAAGCAGCCGACAGTGCCGACGCCGGACACGCGTGAGAAAGATAAACACCGAGGATCGTGGCACTACGTTCTACCCCTCTAAGCCTCAACCTACCGTCGAAAAACATGGTTGTTTATTTTCGAAAAAATCAACCAAAAATCAACAGCTCAAAATCAAAGAGATAACTATAAATGAACCGAACAAATGATGATAAGTTTTAAGACATTTCGCAACCGCGCATTTGTGACGGTTTAATTACTGTCACCTATCTGCAATGTTTAATCAACAGGATAAATGCAACCAATATCAAAACACATCCAAAACACGTTTTAACAACGTTGATTTAACGTCGAAAATCATGATTGGGCACTATCGCTTATATCATCCTGAAATCAATACGTTAAAATCAACGTGACAACTATAAATCAACGGACCAAACGATGATTCTACGTTGAAACAACGTTCGACTGTTTACTGGGTAACATCTCAGAGAAGCCTGAAGTTACCGTTATGGAGAAGCCTGTGAAGAAGGGCAAATCAAAAAACCTAGAAAGGCATGATGAAGATCAATGCTTGATATTGCTTTACTTGAAGAATATGTTGGAGTTGGTTTTGAATTTTCTAGCTCGCAATGGATAACACTGAACTTACAGAGGACGAAAAATAAAAGCTGCTACGAAGTATGTGCCTAAACTGTTAGAAAAGTAGAAATTTCAATTTTATATTTTTATAGTAAATTTTCACTCTCCTTGCGATATAACGTAATTTTTAATAAAATCTGTGACAATGAATATTGCTGAATATTTCGACGACCTTTCAAAATTTTAAATATTTTTTTTTTCTTAAAAACGATGAGATTTTTTAATTTACATGTAAATAGATTATATGAGAAAGACATTGAGGACTATATGATAGAGCAATCACGAGGAAGCTACCGTTTACGGTTTTCGAGAAAAATAAAAAAAATATACCTGCACTCTTCTTCTTTCTTAGCTCTTCTCTGTAGAATAAATCGTCATGGAAATAAGATATAAGCAGTCAAAGATCACAATGCATGATTTTCCGGTCTTTGACACTTCAAATTTAGGTTTTTGAGGCGGTTTGAGAGCCCGATATGCTCAATATCTTACCCATTTTATCTTCTGTGTTTATTCTAACCACATTTTCTCAAAATATTGAATTAAATGCTTCCTACAAATCAGCTAATTTTAGACATCATCAGGTTTTATTTCCATAATTTCTATCTCCGTAATTAGAGAACCAATGGGACTTTTGGTTATGGAAAGAAAAAGAAGAAGAAGAAACAGTTAGTTTCACACTGACCAGTTCATTCGCTCCAAAGATATAGGCGGTCAAAATTGGAGATTGAAAAAAAAGGACGTTTTACCCCCCTTGTTGGTCAAATTTTGAAAAACATTTTGGAAGATTTTTTTATGCTAATTTTGATCAGAATGTAACGGTTGCAATACCTTAAGAACGTAACAAACTTAATTCTGCTGACATTATCCCAATGATTGAATTTTTTAAAAATGGCAAAAAAGTCATGAATAAAAAATTGCCTAGAAATGGAACACCGAAGGGTCTATCTCCCAAATTTGGAACTTTTCTTAATAAGATTAGTAAGAGGGCATCAAGAAAAAGGAAAAACAGTTGAATTCACTCTGGTCGATTTTTATGCACTTTTAAAATCGAATTTTTTGCCAAGTTTGGGGACTAATGTCACTCTAATTAAATTTGTAACGTTCTTAGGGGAATGCAATCGTTCCATTCCGATCAAAAATAATTTACAAAATGTGTGTTCTTTCTTAGTGTCCAACTTTGACCCATCAGCGTGTCTCCAAATGCTTCACCTTGACATCCTCTTACTCCTACCATAGACAAAAGTCTTATTGGTTCTATAATTTCAGAGGTAGACCTCTTCGGTGGTCCATTTTTCGGGACTTTTAAACTCGATTTTTTGCTACTTAAAAAAAATGCTTTAAAAATAAACCACTATTTAAAACTAACTAAATTAAAATACTTAAAAAATATATGCTAATTTTAAAGTTATAGTCACAATAGTCAAAGTTGGAAATTGAAAGAAAAGACGTAATACCTCCCACTTTTACAAATTTTTAAAAAACGTTGTGATTTTTTATGCCGTCTTGGGTCGGAATGGGACGATTGCAGTCCTCTAAGAACGTAAAAAACTTATTTCTAATGAAATTAGCCCTATGAGTATTTTTTTTTTTAGCAAAAAATCGAGTTTAGTCGACCACCGAAGAGATCTATCTCCGAAATTATGAAACCAATAAGTGAGTAAGAGGATGTCAAGGAGAACCTAAACATTTGGAGACACGCTGATGGGTCAATTATTCGTTCTAAAGTTATAGGTGATCAAAGTTGGACATTAAGAGAGAACACACATTTCGTAAATTATTTTTGATCAAAATGGAACGATTGTATTCCCCTAAGAACGCTACTAATTTAATTTGAGTGAAACTAGTCCCCAAATATTGGCAAAAAAATCGATTTTAAAAGTGCACAAAAATCGACCGTCGAAGGGGTCTATCGCCGGAATTATAGAACCAATCGGACTTTTATGGGACGAGATAGAGGACATCAGAAAAAAACTGTTGGATCGGTCCTTTAGTTCTAAAGTTATAGGCGATCAAATATCGAAATTGAGAAAAACACTTAATACCCCCCCCCCCCTTTAGTCAATTTCGAAAAAAAATGTTTTTCTCAAGCTATCACCTAAAGTATTACCAAGAACCTCAACTGATCTCTGATATTACTAGCTAGATGAAAAACTAATTATTTCCTAGTTTAGCGAAAATCTAGTTATAGAGAAACATCCCATTTTCTTCGGTCAAAGGTTCGGCTATAATTTAACAATCCTTTAGGGCTCAAGAAGCTGTACCTTTTCCTGTCATTCACGACAAAAATCTAGCGTGGGATTTGGAGAAAGGGATCCGCAAAATATCCACATTAACTATTTAGGTACTCTTTTCGGCCTTCACGCTAACCTTAACGTGAGAATTAACTTTATTTTTATCCCTGCTCAATAAAAAGTACGCCACATTGACGAGCACTTGAGTGGAAGTATACAGGATATTAATTCAGGTATTTTATAAAAGAAAAATATCTCAGTAAAACATCTCCATGCAATGCTCTTTTGTTTGTAAAACTCCATGCTCTTTCAAGGCTATCGAACAAAAATAAAAAGTATCCATCTGCTGAAGTTTCCACTCGGTATAATCTTAAACTTCGACGCTGGATCTTCATGTTACATTCATGTAACGACTAAGCCGAAAGGGTATTTTAAAATAGCTCTAAGTAAAGTTAAAAACTTAAGCAAACATTCGAAAAGGAATATCTACATACCTGGGACTGGGTTTGTGAGAGGGGTTAGCATAAATTAAAATGTCCCGAAGAACTAATAATATCGTGGAAATGAGCAGCCTTTTGAGCCATCAAACTACCCAAATTTACAATATTAATGCCTTATAATGCTGTCAAAGCATCATTTGTTAGGGTTGAAATATGACATAACTTACGAATAAATATGCTGGACCATCGTAAGTGGCAAGGGTCATAGAAATTCTATTTTATTTGCCCGTCAATGTAGCAAATAATTTATTATCCGGAAGCTATAAAACGTCTACCTATAGGTTTTTGCTAGTCGATGTTTAAGCCGGTTTTTAACAACGGGTTTAGGAGGTGCTGTGGGTTTTTTAGAGAATGTGCATGGAGCGAAGCTTTATGAAATTGTTTGATGGGATGATTGATGTATTAAGCCTGGAAATTTGCCTTGGCGAAGAATATTGAGTGGGCACAATTGATTTTCGTTGTTCGTGTCCACCCTATCATGACGTAGTTGATGCTGTAATTTGTTGCAAGATATAGACGAGCTTGTTGAGCAGGATTCTGTTGCAAGATTTGCATGGAACATTTCTTATTCCATTTTTAATGGCTGCAGTGATTTAAACCTGATACCACTTCAAACACGCTTAAGGTCAAAGATCTGAACTGATGTCTAGACTTATTCATGGCTATGAAATTAAGAGGATTTTACTATACCAAAGAAATTTCAAATATTATTCGTATTTTTATTTAGAATAAAATATCGGATGTCCCTAGGTAATAGGATTTATCTCATACTAACAGTTGAAAAGGCGATTTAGATATCGACGTTTCGTAGCCGGCTATATATGGTTTGAAGTTTTATCGTTTATCCCATAAATGTTCCTTGTTTGTTTTGAAAATATTAGGATTCCTGCTGATAGCTTTGTGCTGAGGATTCCAATTTCCAATATAATTATAATATGAATAATGTGACGATAGAGGCAACATTGGCAACGAAAAAGAAATACTTTAAATATTAATGATTGAGTCCATATTGGGGTAGATAAAAATTGAAAGGTTCTGTGTAAGTTAAAACTCTTGGTAAGGTCAAGCGGTACCTTCACGGAGCTAATCCGTATGTATACGTCAGGCCTTGTCCGCATTAAAAAAACATATAAATAGCGGCATGACGAATTTAAAGCGAAAAATATGGGACAGGCTCAGTTTTTCGGGATCCACTACCGAATTACATTAAATATTTCATGGCTGCTTGCGGATGTATCGTGGGGTTGTAACGAGAGTGTTACGGCACCAGAGCCGGCAGTGTACGTGCAATCGATACCAGCCACCTGAAAATGAGCGACAACAACAGTTTAAGAGATTATTTCCGGTTTTCACCATCTTCCGGTATTATCTGGAGCAGGTCGTTGCAATTTCTGCACAGCACCAAGTTTGGGAAGCCTTTAATAAAACAGGGAAATAAACGTCTACACACACTTACCCACTTAAGTTTAAATATTCATCCAAGGCTAGATAACAATTAAACGTGCCCAAGAAGATGTTTCTCCTTGTCAACCTTAAGGGTTTAATAAACGAAATTACCTCCATATATCTATCTCTTGACCTACAAATAAAGCTGCAGCAAGTTTAATTTAACTACTTTTAGAAACTTATATATCATCCGAAAGAAAGGGCTGATGTCTCCTCGTCTACCTTTTGTCCCTAAAGTTTTCGTACATATGAAAAAGACGCATAATGCTTTCGGAAAAACAAGTTTTGATGAGTTTTCCTCCGATCGTTGTATCACAGTAGTTACATTGGCTTCATACTGGAGTATTATTAAATTTCGTTTTTCTTAATAAGGATTGATAAAAAAAAATTTGAGAACATAATCCCACCAAATAAAATACATTTCTGAAATTAAATCAAAACCGAATAAAAGCGGATGTTGTTAATTGTTAATCAGAAAGTTTTGAAACTTAAAAAAGTTTACTACAACAACACACCGAAGATGAAGATAATCCTGAAGAGAGTTTTAGCGCAGCCCACGCCTAATTATGATGGAGCTAACTTGGAAAATCCACAGTTCTCAATTCCACTCAATTTCAAGCCAATAGCTGATTCGATCAAGTAGCACTCAGTGGCAAAGTTGCTGACTTACTCCTGTCACTGCCTGATACAAGTTTCCATCTTTGTCTTTCAGTAAAATCATTCAATGGTTACTGGTAGAATTTAAAAATGACAAAAAATCCCGACTATAAAAGTGCCCAAAATAAGGTCTTGATCTCGGAAGTTATTGAACCAATGTGTTTCTTTTTTGGTGGTAGCATATAGAGGGCACCCAGAAGAGGACACCTAGAGGAAAAAATACTGTAGCGAACTCAGGGTTTAATAATTCCAGTGTAACGATTTAACAGGAAAACACTATTTATTTATCCCACACCAGTACAATTCGACTACTAAATGACGCACTACTTAACATTTTATAGCCTTCTATTATATTATTAGCTCGATTAAATAAGACTACTCCTAACGGCGATGCTATTCGATTATTTATACTAAATCTTAAAAAAACGGAAAAGCCTAGAACATTCTTAGAAGAAATATAATTGATAAGAGACACATAAAAAGATGTCGTAAATAACTGCGTTCTAAATAAATGGAGCAATAAATCACACAGTTCCAATGCTGCAGCGCCCGGATAGGCCGCGAGACGCGAAGGTCCAACCTCCATTGTCGCTCCCCCTCCCAGCCACCGCTCACCGTAACAATACCGGTGTATATATTACACCGGCACTAAACTCTTCTTAAATTTAGGGAGGTCGTTCAACTTTCCTAAATCCTTAATCGTACGCACCTTTTTCCTCTTGTTAAGCTTCAAAATTCCTGCTTCTTCACTAATCCTAAACAATGTACCATTATCTTCGAGAATCGCATTTAAAGGCTGCGGCTCAGCAGCAGATCGGCGTTAAGCCCTTTTTAAATTTTGCTAGGTCGATCAATTTTTCTAAGTCTTCAATCGTAAACATCTTACTCCTCTTCTTAAACTTCAATAATTCTGCTTCTTGAATCTTGCTAGGCAATGTTCCTTTGTCCTCAAAAACTGCTTTTAAAGGCTGCCGCATAGCCGCAGACAGGCACTAAACTCTTCTTATATTTAGGGAGGTCGTTCAACTTTCCTAGATCCTTAATCGTAGACATCTATTTCCTCTTCTTAAGCTTCAAAGTTTCTGCTTCTTCAATCTTCCTAACCACTGTACCATTATCCTCGAGAATCGCATTTAAAGGCTGCGGCTCAGACGCAGATCGGCGCTGAGCCCTTTTTAAATTTAGCAAGATCGATGAATTTTTGTAAGTCTTCAATCGTAAACATCTTATTCCTCTTCTTAAACTTCATGATTTCTGCTTCTTGAATCTTGCTAGACAATGTTCCGTTGTCCTCAAAAACTGCTTATAAAGGCTGCCGCACAGCCGCAGACCGGCACTAAACTCTTCTTAAATTTAGGGAGGTCGTTCAACTTTCCTAGATCCTTAATCGTAGACATCTATTTCCTCTTCTTAAGCTTCAAAGTTTCTGCTTCTTCAATCTTCCTAACCAATGTACCATTATCCTCGAGGATCACATTTAAAGGCTGCGGCTCAGCCGCAGATCGGCGTTGAGCCCTTTTTAAATTTAGCAAGATCGATGAATTTTTCTAAGTCTTCAATCGTAAACATCTTATTCCTCTTCTTAAACTTCAAGATTTCTGCTTCTTGAATCTTGCTAGACAATGTTCCGTTGTCCTCAAAAACTGCTTCTAAAGGCTGCCGCGCAGCCGCAGACCGGCACTAAACTCTTCTTAAATTTAGCGAGGTCGTTCATCTTTTCTTGGTCCACACCAGAAGACATCATTCTCCCCTTCTTAAGCTTCAAGGTTTCTGTTTCTCGAACCTTCCTAGACAATTTAGCGTTGTCCTCAAAAACTGATTTTAAGGGCTGCGGCGCAGCCGCAGACCGGCACTAAACTCTTCTTAAATTTAGGGAGGTCGTTCAACTTTCCTAGATCCTCAATCGTACACACATTTTTCGTCTTCTTAAGCTTCAAAGTTTCTGCTTCTTCAATCTTCCTTACCAATGTACCATTATTCTCGAGAACCGCATTTAAGGGCTGCGGCTCAGCCGCAGATCGGCGTAAAGCCCTTTTTAAATTTAGCTATGTCGATCAATTTTTCTAGGTCTTTAATCGTAACCATCTCATTCCTCTTCTTAAATTTCAAGGTTTCTGCTTCTTGAATCTTCATAGAGAATGTTCCGTTGTCCTCAAAAACTGCTTTTAAGGGCTGCGGCGCGGCCGCAGGGCGGCTCTAATCTCTTTTTAAATTTAGCGAGGTCGTTCATCTTTTCTTGGTCCACAACAGAAGACAATATTTTCCCCTTCTTAAGCTTCAAGGTTTCTGTTTCTCGAATCTTCCTAGACAATGTAGCGTTGTCCTCGAAAACCGCTTAAGGGCTGCGGCGCCACCTCAGACCGGCACTAAACTCTTTTAAAATTTAGGAAGGTGGTTCAGCTTTCCTAAATCGTAGACACCTTTTTCCTCTTCTTAAGCTTCAAGTTTCCTGCTTCTTCAATCTTCCTAACCAATGTACCATTGTTCTCGAAAAATGCATTTAAGGGCTGCGGCTCAGCCGCATATCGGCATTAAGCCCTTTTTAAATTTAGCTATGTCGATCAATTTTTCTAGGTGTTCAATCGTAACCATCTCATTCCTCTTCTTAAATTTCAAGGTTTTTGCTTCTTGAATCTTCATAGACAATATCGCGTTGTCCTCAAAAACTGCTTTTAAGGGCTGCGACGCAGCCGTAGACCGGCTCTAATCTCTTTTTAAATTTAGCGAGGTCGTTCATCTTTTCTTGGTCCACAATAGAAGACACCATTTTCCCCTTCTTAAGCTTCAAGGTTTCTGTTTCTCGAATCTTCTTAGACAATGTAGCGTTGTCCTCGAAAACCGCTTAAGGGCTGCGGCGCAACCTCAGACCGGCACTAAACTCTTTTAAAATTTAGGAAGGTGGTTCAGCTTTCCTAGATCCTCAATCGTAGACACCTTTTTCCTCTTCTTAAGCTTCAAGTTTCCTACTTCTTCAATCTTCCTAACCAATGTACCATTGTTCTCGAAAAATGCATTTAAGGGCTGCGGCTCAGCCGCATATCGGCATGAAGCCCTTTTTAAATTTAGCTATGTCGATCAATTTTTCTAGGTCTTCAATCGTAACCATCTCATTCCTCTTCTTAAATTTCAAGGTTTTTGCTTCTTGAATCTTCATAGACAATGTTCCATTGTCCTCAAAAACTGCTTTTAAGGGCTGCGACGCAGCCGTAGACCGGCTCTAATCTCTTTTTAAATTTAGCGAGGTCGTTCATCTTTTCTTGGTCCACAATAGAAGACACCATTTTCCCCTTCTTAAGCTTCAAGGTTTCTGTTTCTCGAATCTTCCTAGACAATGTAACGTTGTCCTCGAAAACAGCTTAAGGGCTGCGTCGCAACCGCACACCGGCACTAAACTATTTTTAAATTTAGGGAGGTCGTTCAACTTTCCTAGAGCCTTAATCGTACACACCTTTTTCCTCTTCTTAATCTTCAAAATTCCTCCTTCTTCACTATTCCTATCCAATGTACCATTATCTTCGAGAACCGCATTTAAGGGTTGCGGCTCAGCCGCAGATCGGCGTTAAGCCCTTTTTAAATTTAGCTATGTCGATCAATTTTTCTAGGTCATCAATCGTAATCATCTTATTCCTCTTCTTAAACTTCTAGGTTTCTGCTTCTTTAATCCTCCTAGACAATATTCCGTTGTCCTCAAAAACTTAGTTTAGAGGCTGCGGCGCAGCCGCGGACCGGCACTAAACTCTTCTTAAATTTAGGGAGGTCGTTCAACTTTCCTAGATCCTTAATCGTACACACATTTTTCCTCTTCTTAAGCTTCAAAGTTTCTGCGTCTTCAATCTTCCTAACCAATGCACCATTATTCTCGAGAACCGCATTTAAGGGCTGCGGCTCAGCCGCAGATCGGCGTTAAGCCCTTTTTAAATTTAGCTATGTCGATCAAGTTTTCTAGGTCTTCAATCGTAACCGTCTTATTCTTCTTCTTATACTTCAAGGTTTCTGCTTCTTGAATCTTCATAGACAATGTTCCGTTGACCTCAAAAACTGCTTTTAAGGGCTGCGACGCAGCCGCAGACCGGCTCTCATCTTTTTTTTAAATTTAGCGAGGTCGTTCATCTTTTCTTGATCCACAACAGAAGACACCATTTTCCCTTTCTTAAGCTTCAAAGTTCCTGCTTCTTCAATCTTCCTGATCAAGGTACGATTAAAACAAAAATACCCACTTTGGTAATTTAGGAATATTTTGGAATTTTTTTATGGTGTTTTTGATGTGAGTCAGACGGTCCTAAGTGGAATTTGAGGTTTTAGTGTTATTGCTCAGAAGTTTTTTCTTCAAAGAAAGTCCCAGAATCAGTAGTTTGAACGCGTTTTTGAAACTCTAAAAAAAAGCCTAAATAAAGACTTTCACAGTCAAATCGTTAGTCTCATGAGTCTTCGTGATCAGAAAGTTTATTTTTCAATAAAGGTTAGAATCAGTGGGTCAAGCGAACTTTAAAGTCTTTAGTAAGGCTTCTGAGTCTAAACAGGCTTTTTTTCTTCTAGTAGCAACTTTTTTAAAATGTATTTTCTCTTACTTTTTTTAGGGCTTTTTTACAAGAGCCTTTGAATCTTCTTGCTCTCTAAAAAAGCCCTCTGAGGGGAGACTTTGAGCTCAAAAGTTTCTTTAGAATCAGTAGCTTGAATGCGAACAAGTAATTCGGGAAGAATTCTGTGAACTTATTGAGTGCTTTTGCTCAGAAAGTTTTGTCTTCAAAGGAAATCATAAAATCAGTAGTTCGAACAGGTTTTTAAACTGTAGGAGAGATTTTGTGCTCAAAGGATTTATTTTTCAGAAAAAAACACTTGTATGCTGTTTTCGATGTGAATGAGACGATTTGAATCCCTTAAGAACATAATTGAATAGCAAAAAAACTCGATTCTAAAATTGATTAAAAATTGGCCACCGAAGGGGTCTATCTCAAAGATTATCGAACCAATGGGAGTTTCGTTGATCGGGGGATATAGAGAACATCGAGTAGAGGAGAGTTATTTTGGAATTACTCTTATCTGTCCATTGTGTCCTTCCAAAGTTATAAGTGGTTAAAGTTGTAAATTGGGAGAAAAAAATACCTCTTTTTGGAAAATTTTGGAATTTCTTGTATGCTGTTTTTGATGTGAATGAGACTATTTTAATCCCTTACGAAGGTAACAAACATTAGTCCAGTGAAAATAGTACTATAAGACAGTTAAGAATGGCAATGAAACTCGGTTCTAAAATTTCCCAAAAACCTCTCACTGAAGAGGATTATCTTTGAGATTATTGAATCAATGGGACAGAAAAGGAAAACACCATCCAGGAAGATACCATACCAGGACTTACTCCAATCTGTCCATTTCTTCCAGAGTTATAGGTGGTCAAATTTGTAAGTTGAGAAAAAAGAAGTGATACCCTTCTATTCGGTCAATTGAAGAAAGATGTGCAATTTTTTATATGAAGTTTTTTTAATGTGAATGAGACGATTTCAATCCTCTAAAAACGCAACAAATACAATTCGAGTGGAATTAGTCTTATCAGATATAAGAATTTTGTTACGATAGCAAAAAAACTCGATTTTAAAATGCCCAAAAATCGACAATTGAAGGTATCTATCTCAGAGATTATTGAACCAATAAGGGTTTGGTTGGTGGTGTTCGTAGGAGGGTATAGAGGACCTTGAGAAAAAGGAAAAAATCGTTGATTTCATTCTGATCTGTATATTCATTCCAAAGTTATAGGTGGTCAAATTTGTAAATTGAAAAAAAAAGAAGGAATTGATTTTGGTCAATTTAAGGAAAATTTTTAATTTCTTTTTTGTGCTGTTTTCGATGTGAAACAGATGATTTCAGTCCCATAAGAACTTAACAAACATGATTTGAGTGAAAGTAGTACTATACCAAAGAATGCAAAAAAAACTCAATTCTAAAAGTGTCCAAAAATCAAGAAAACAACCACAGAAGAACCAATAATAATTTTGTTGGTGAGGTTATTGGGAGCATATAGGAAACCTCCAGAAGAAGCAAAAACCATTGGATTCATTCAGATCTGTCAATTCCTTCCTAAGTTGTAGGAGGTCAAATTTGTAAAGTGAGAAACCCCCCTTTTTGGTCATCTTAAGGTAAATGTTAAATGTAGTGTAGTGTTACATGTAAAGTAAAATTATTTCAATCCCCTAAGAACGTGATCACCATAATTCGAGTGAAATTATTACTATAAGACAGTTTTCAAGAATGGCAAAAAACTCGATTTTAAACGTGAATTGCACAAAATAAATTTTTGTGCAATCAGTATTGCAATTTTTGTCATGTTTCTTTAAGTTAAAACATCAGTTGATCAAAAGTCCATCGAAGACACCCTGAGACGGTGGTGCACTGTTGATTGTTGCACCCACCATTTTGTGGGCTGATGCACTCAACTCTACTGCTACTTAACCATGTTTTCAATGCAAGAAACTTCTGAGGAACATTGATGTGCACAATCAAAACGTCGGTCGTCGTTTTGATTGTGCCAAAAACCATGTCGCACTGCTGAAATTAAAGCCTGTAATGTTTAGAAAAATTCGACTTGCCGCCATTTTGTATAGGTTTAATCAAAAGATATGAAATTTGGCAAATAAAGAGAGCTTCAAAACCAGATATTGCAAAATTCAAGTTCAAATTTTACCTCCACTTGAGGATTCGGGTTACGTCAAGCGTACGTCCTTGCTTGGATCTTTTTTTTTTGGTGGATGAAAAGAGATGGATAGAAAAAGAAACTATTTTACTTCGAAGTAAGTAAGTTCTCAGGTTTAACTTAATTTTTGCACTTCTTGAATTCTGATTTTGACGTATGTCAATTCTGCAGTTCATGACAGGGAGGTGTCAATTTGGACCCTGCCAAAGTTTCTTCTGAATTTGATATTCAGCCTTCTTCGTGGTCAGAAGACCTTCCATTTTTTATTTATTTCGCCATTTCTTTATCAACTTTGTAGATCATTAGACAGGAATTCATATGCACTGATGATTCTTCACATTTCTTTCCTAAACCACAATTTCCAACCTAGGTTTGTAAACGAGATTTTTTCCTAAATGGATTGTTTTAATTTAAGGTTTTTCCTTTCCATGGATAATTACTCTTCGAAACATTAGGCCAGATTTACTGGGGGACCTTGTTGGTGTTTTCGGTTCCAGGATAATTTTTATTTCATATTCGGGACCCTAACAGCTTTTGAAAAATGGTAAAAATCTGGCTAAAATTCATGGAAAGATGTAAAATGGTACCACGGATACCCATATTAGAGTTCCCATTTGTGACATATTTTTTATCAGTATGAAAACAACCAAAATTTCAGGTTTTTAACTTTAATGGTCCCTAAAAATTAGCATTTGCACATTTTTGGGACACCCTATAGCATCTAAAGCAGACACTGTTTATAATAAAGTGAATAAAACAAAAAAAAAACTAAATTTAAATACTACAGCATTATTTGGGGGCCCTGTACTATCTACAGCAGAAATCAACGTTCTATTTATCATAAAACTAATCGAATTAACGCAATAAATTCATTAATATAGATTTACATGATAAAATCCTAAAACTCCATATTACAACATTGTTTTGGGATACTCTATACCATCTAAAACGTACATACGGGGGGGGGGGGGGGGGGGGTTCATTGTAAAACTTCATCTAGTTGGCTGTGAAATGTCAAAAGAAAAGGATGGGGAAACAAAAGTCCATTTATTTTGATTATGTCATCCCTTTCTGTCAAAATTTCATAGCCTGCTAGATGAAGCTTTACAATGAACACCCCATAGATGTCCTATTTATCACAAAACTACTAGACCCGAGGAATAAAACCGATTACTATTGATTTATATGGGAAAAGTCGATATTTCTTTATTAAGCATATGGGACCCTCAAACCGGCTCAAAAATCTAAATTTTGAGATCAAAATTGTGCATTGTGGCCTTTAACAGCTTATATCTCGTTTCGGTGAAGATTTATCAGAAAAACTATAAGAAGAGCTAAGGAAGTAGAGGAATAAAGCTACACGTGCAGCTCATTTTCGAATGTCTGCCTCGAACAGTAACTTAGCACGGGTGGCCCAAAAATAAGGTACAAACTTTGCAGTTTCCTTAAATTTTCTCGAAAACAATGATAGGCAGCTCCTTTCTGATACATGCATCTGATAGTCCTCAA
This sequence comes from Taphrorychus bicolor, assembly GCA_951812265.1. NCBI lineage: Eukaryota > Metazoa > Arthropoda > Insecta > Coleoptera > Curculionidae > Taphrorychus > Taphrorychus bicolor. The sequence continues at coordinate 21,533,417 of OX638307.1, read as the reverse complement.
TGACCTCTTCATACATCATATTAACCTGCATATCGATAAACCTTACAGCTTCCAAGATAAACAGGAAAATGTGAAATTTTCAAAAATTTCAAAGGGTTCTTCAGGTTGTCAAAATTTTCGATCGAAATTCATTGTCATAGATTTTATCAAAAATAGTCTCATATTATAGAGGGGGCAAAAATATGTAAAAAATATTAAATTTTGGAATTTTCAGTAATTTCCTTCCACTTAAAACGTAATTTTTCCACTTTTTATCGACATTTTAATATTTATATCTATATAATTCGAAAACTAAACATGTCATAACGATACTATTGACACCAGTGAATAGAGCATTCTTGACTACAAAATTCCTGCTTGATTCGTCGTTCAAGGTTTTTAATTTAGTTGGCATAATGTTCGATCAAACTAAAATATTAGGTAATTTTCATACAATTTTAACAGTTTTTGGGTTTATGAGACTATTGCTAAACTAAGCAAAATGGCAATTAACGTTTTGAGCAATATTTGAGACGACTCAGACTTAGTTGAGACACTATTGTTCTATCGTCATAAATGGCTTTGCTATAAAATGGCAAATGTCACTCGAATAGTTAGTACCAATCGAAAGGTTTTCGTTAAAGCTATTTTGTCAGTCATATACGAAAAACTGATTGTATTCCATCTTGTATTTACATAAGGAAAACCTAGGTACTATTTGATTTTGAAATCGCTTAAGTCACGGCCGGTATGTTAATGAAGGTTATTTTTTGTCTACATTTTTACATTCGAGTTGAAAATTTACATCTGAAAATTAAGTTCTTTGATTTAGGTGAATTTTGTT
>OX638307.1:21477901-21532394 GCA_951812265.1 Taphrorychus bicolor | reverse complement strand
CATCGAAATGGAAAAAATATCAAAATCGACTTTGTCACACGGCTTTATATATCCCCACTGACGTTCGAATATAATAAACTTAAACTTTTGGAATTTACCAATGTTTTTTTCTAAATTTCTGACCTCACACTTACATCTTAGTTACGTCACTTCTAACGGTTTTTATCGCGTCACTAAGCTGACGTCACTGGGCACTGCCATTATTTTCACGCCATTATGCTATCGGGGTTGCTACTTTCGAAGGAATCCGACTACCCTATTTTCATATTGAAACATTTTTAGAATAATACACTTACTTTAAGCTAATTGACGCAACCCTTGCGCCACTGTTTACCACCACAGCTTCCATTTGCTGCTCCATAACGACTAAAACCAAAAGGACATTTTCCTTGTGTACTTCAATCCGAATGCAAAATTGCATCTATTAAATCATATAATATAGTTCTCACCTATTTTGCAAATAAGCTAAGCCCTAAACTTATAGTCGGAACTGAATATTGTTTCAGTTTTTAAGTAGGTAACGTTAGCTGTATGATGTAAAATCCCCATGGGTTTCTTTGTCATGAAACGTGGAATTTTTGCAACGTAACACGCCGAATTTGATCAGTGTGCAATTAATAACTTTGTTTTAAACATTTGCTGTTTGTAGTTGTTTAGGAATTGGTCAGAAATGCGAACAAAACAAACACGGCTCTGATTTTTTGGTTAAGCAAAATAGGCACTAAAATCACGTGTTCGGAAACGGCAATTACAATTCGATTAAACCCAAATATTTTTGTTCAGTTCTAGCCTTTGTACATATACAAAACGTAATTGAATTACACAGGGTTTATGTCAAAGAAATTCACGACAAGGGTTATTTCTATGCGCTTGTTACCGACGTCATAATCATATTTGTAGTGACATATTTACCCATACATATGTAGCTTTATTTAACATGCATTTAGAGTCATTTGTAACCGTCTGTCAACCTGTTGGCAAGCGAACCCTAAGCAAACTTTCCCCTGACTGCTTATAATAAAGATACACCGAAACCCTTTTCCAAGCAAATTGTTTTTCCAGCGCATTAAAAACAATGCATTTATATTTTAAAACTTTTTAGCCTCGAGTAGTTCCAATTGAACTTTTCACTGTTCACTTAATCGCCAGCAAAGTCTCTGAAATATTTCTGCAGTTTCTCGTGCTTATAATTTTTTTGGGACATTCGGATAATGGCCAAAGGAGCAATTGCGAAGGTATTGGGAATTGTTATGTTTATAGCAGTTAAAACGAAGTTGAATAAGTTTGCCATGCTGGGAGTTGACCTCATGTAAACAGGGTACCATCATTTATAACTGTCTCGCAACTGAGCAAACTTTGCTGTGATAAAACCTTTGCTAACAGAAAAATTGCTTTTCCTTAATCTACTTTCCTTGTACGATGTGAATTTTAAAACGTTTTTTTTAATCCCATCAAATTAAAGACAAAGGAGAATTGCACCAAACATAATACAATTATTTACATATCCTGAACTTTTAGAAATGAATCTCATTCATTTTTGTATTTTACATTATAGCGAAAGTTCGAAATTAATGTATTTTCTACGTCAAAACAATTATACCATAACTAATTCTACGTGACAGTTCAATTATTCTGTTCCTCTGGTTAACTTGGAGCAAAGCTTATTAATCTAATAAAGATCTTCAAGACACGGAAACATATTACACCATTATTTGCATTCCTTAGTTAACTTACATCAACTTTGGAAGGTTAAAATCAATCTATAAATAAATTTAAATTAAATCTAGTAAAACAGGTATAGTGTAGGTGTGCTGCGCCCTTACTCATAATAATATTTGACCCTAGTGCTGCAAAAGGGTCTGCAAAAGGTAACAATGGGTTTATTTCCTGTCCCCGTTCAATTATTCCAACATTAATTATTTCAGGGGACAATTGTGCTAAACTGGATTACTAATCAGAAGTTATGTATTGGATTGAAAAAGTTTTTTTTTTCTTTTTTTCTGCTTATGATTTATCAGTGCCATTTCACACTTTACAAGCTTAGAAACTTTTCTAGTCATGAGAGAAAAATTGCATTATTTGCTTTTATCAACCAGCTTCATTAACTGGAGGAAAATTAGTAATAAATAATAAAATAGTAATAAACCAAATTCATCAAAATTGTTTAGTTGCTGATTATGAGTGTCAAAAATCTCTAAAAAATATAAATTACTTGATTATAAATCATGATTTGAAAGTAACAGAAGTGGTGCTTAAAGTTAAATATAAGTGATCCAAGTTCTGCCGAAAGAAAGCCATTTATAATTTGTTACTGTTACAACAAAAATTACTTTGTTTAAAGATGGTAGACAAAGTAGAAAGTCCGCTTCCTAATGTATTTTCAGTTTTGAAAACAAGTTCGTATGTTGCACTGTTTCGCGATACGTCAAAGTTTCTTTGAAGTGCCTTTTATGTAAGGTATAGTAAGAAGATGAGGTTGGTCCTCGCTGCTTTGCCGAGGCTTTTGTCTTCTACAGTAGATATGGACATAGACAGGGGGTTGACTCCTTCTCCTCATTTTTAATTCGCATGCGTCAAGTGTGCAGTAACCCAGAGGAGGACGTCATGCGCATTAAAAATTCGGAGGAGATTGCTCCCGCATAGCATGCGCATTAAAATTTGGGAGGAGGAGGGTCCCCCATAGAGTGCTTAAAAATTCGAAATAGGAACCCAACTAACATTCGTGGATGCTTTCTGTTTTTTATAATAGTAACTGGATTTTATAAGAGATTTATAATAATTATCTAGCTTTATAGATGTTTCTGTAAGTTTTATATGTAAACTTTTGGTACTTATTATTTTCCAAAAGACTCTACAAATACCAGTACACTTTCGATTTTAAAAGAGAGTAACAAGAACGTTTTGGTTGCAATACGTATAAAACTTTAGGTACAAAGACTAACAGATTTATAAAAAAGTTTTATAAATGTTTTCCAGACTTTCTTTATAAATACGTTGATCCACAATTTTTATGAAAGTTTTTGTAAAACGCGTTATAAATTTTGGAAGCTTTTAGTCAGTTTTTGGTAACTTTTTTGTGACAAACTTATCCCAAAACGCCAGCCATTAACTATGCTTTCTTCGACAAGATGGAAAATGACTACCGACCGAGTTCCGATGCCATATCATAGCATGAATATATGAATCTGCCATTGAAAGACATATGCAAGACAAAGATAAATTTAGCAAAACATTTTATGCATAGGTGGCGCTCCTTATATTAATATGCTCTTATAAAAGTTTATAAGAACAAAATTTAATTTATAATAGACACGGCAACAATTGCGTTACTCTTAAAGAGAAGAAAACTTTTAAAAGACGGTTCGCTTATGGTTTCAGAGATACTTTTATTACCACTTATCTTCGATCAAGAAATTTATAAGAAAACTTATAAATAAATAGTCATCGTTACCTTTATAAGATTCTCCATTTAAGTCCTATATTAATGAAACGTTACGTTTCCACAAAATTTTAATAAAACTTGGTTTTTATAAAGTGGTATCCAGAAAGTAAGAGTTACCTTTACAAATACCAGAATGTTAGTTGGGAAGGTCCCCCATAGAGTCCCAGGTTTACGCATGCGCATTAAAAATGAGCAGGAGGAGTCAACCCCCTATTATATCTACTTTTTACATTCCGTAAAAGCCCTCAAGATAGTCTTTTCCGTATAACCATTTTGCATCAAATCCTGTTTAATATTCTGAAGTTTCAAATTTATGGATTCTTTGTCGCTGCATATTGTTACGGCATATATAAAGTTTCATTTATTCCCATTTTTGTTGATGCATGATGGTTTGAAAGGAAGTTCAGGTACTGTCCCGTGTGCGTGGGCTTACAGTAAACAGAAGTCCTTCTCTGACCCTCCGATTTACTCACCAGTACTTTCAGAAATGTGATGTTCATATTTTTTTAGGGCTCTGTAGATGTGTCTTTCGACACTTTTAGTCAGGTACTATTTTATATTTACCTTTCGTCAGAATCTCCTGTATCTTCTCATCATACTGTGTGGCATCCATGACGACGGTCGCATTTTCTTTGTCAGCTGGAAAGATCTTGATTGATTTGTCCCTCTGCAGTTTCCTCATGACTAACTCCTCTTCTTTTCTGATATTTCTCTGTGGGTGTTGTGGTTTGTTCATTAGTGTTCTGACTTTCCACTTGAGTTCCTCTCTCTCTAGCCCCTGGAGTGTCGTTGATTCTACAGCACTTATTATCTCAAGCACCGGAGTTGACTTTGGAGCAATTGCAAAGTTCAATCCTTTGCTCAGCAGTTTTTCTTCAGTGGAACTCAGGATGGTCGATGATATGATGACTATTGTCCTCTGGCCTTGCTGGTGGTGGTCGATTGTTGTCTCCTTTCTTTGAAGCTTCATTAGCTTGTCATTGTGCTTCTTGGCCAGCTTGTCTTTCAGTTTGATGCATGAATTATCTATTGTTTGGAAAATAGGTGTGTGGAAAATAGGTTTCCAGTGTAAATTCCTTGATTTTTTCAAACCTATGTAGGATATCGTCCAGGGGCTCTGATTTTTTCCATCTGTGGTAGCTGATAAGTCCATGGCTGGCCCTGTTCCGAATGCGACGAGTTCGATCACCAGTGACTGGTGATTTTAAACGAACACCCACTGGAATGATGTGGCTGCCCTCGCTGTGCAAAGGAAGTGGATGTGTTCTTCCTCCTTGGTAAGCTTTATTTTTGCTTTATTGTAACTTCTGAATTTGTCGCTAATACGAGGTCCGTACCGGTTTTCTAACGTTTGCGTAAATAGCTGACTAATAGGAATAGTGGGCGTGGTTAGCTGTGTTAGTACATAAACAAGTAGCCTCGAGCTTAATGCTCAGTTTCAAGCAGAGATTTCACTGCTCGAAACGTCCGGTAAAAAACTCAATAAAGACAATGAAAGTCTAAGATGTTTCGCTTAAAAATTACTTTGTGGTAATATTTTAGGTAACCATAGCTAAAGACTCTAACCGTGAGAGGAAGTAACCTCCATTGACTTCCATGTCCATGTGCAGCTGACCTTCAGGTTTGTGGTGTTATAGAACCACATTCTGACAGATCCGTCGAGAGAATGAAATTTCGTAGCGTAGAATTTGGCCTTCAACTGCTGCCATATAAAAAAAATCTCATGGAGTAAGGGCAGGAGACCTGGCGGGCTATTCCACTGGAACCCTAATGCCTAGGGATTTCTTGGTCCACAAATTGTCGGACAGGAGCAGTGTAGTGAGAAGGCGCCCCATCCTGTGAAAAGACTAGTTCTTCTTCTATGAGATGACGATTTCAGATGAAATTGCATATCCCTGAAGTCTGAAAAAGTGTAGCTTTATAACTGATTTTTTGTCACTATCAGGTTACCAAAAAGTATGTTTTGAACTGTGTCAGTTGTAAATCACAATACCACTTAGTCTTAAATGAAAACATTTAAAAATTGAAAGTGTTTGAAGATAACCGATTATCAATGACGTAAAGAACAAGAAGAGTGGGTTACCAATTATCTTCAAACACTTTCAATTTTTATATGTTTTCATTTCAGACTAAGTGGTATTGTGATTTACAACTGACACAGTTCAAAACATACTTTTTGGTAACCTGATAGTGACAAAAAATCAGTTATAAAGCTACACTTTTTCAGACTTCAGGGATATGCAATTTCATATGAAATCGTCATCTCATAGAAGAAGAATTAGTCTTCCCACAGGATGGGGCGCCTTCTCACTACACTGCTCCTGTCCGACAATTTGTGGACCAAGAATTCCCTAGGCATTAGGGTTCCAGTGGAATAGCCCGCCAGGTCTCCTGACCTTACTCCATGAGATTTTTTTTATATGGCAGCAGTTGAAGGCCAAATTCTACGCTACGAAATTTCATTCTCTCGACGGATCTGTCAGAATGTGGTTCCATAACACCACAAACGTGAGGGTCAGCTGCACATGGACATGGAAGTCAATGGAGGTTACTTTCTATATTAATTATGTTAGGTATTGAACTAAATGCAAATATTATGGTTGCAAAATGTTTCTTTACTTTCTAGACAACTGGCAAATAGAAATAAAAAATAAAAACATGTTCACGTAGGGAATAAAGACTGTCACGTAGGGAATAAAAACCTTCACGGAAAAATTTAAAATGGGTGGCCCCCGTAGACATAGGGATGAAGATTATGTGACTATTTGTCGACCGGAAGGTGTCCTTAATATATATATAATATATAATATAATAAGTTTCTTTACAGAGATAAATTCAAATATATTTTAAAAAGGGCTTTATGTTCTCAACATGCAACTAGTATTTGTGTTTGTATCTCTATAGAAATACGCTTAAAAAAATATTATTATATATATATTTATATAAATTATCTTTATTTTTCATAAGTAAAAGAGGCTATCGACCTATTGGTCTTTCTGCCTATGTGTTTACAATATACATTATTTACAATTTTACTTATTCTAGTTAATATGTACAAGTAATAGGGAAAGAAAAAAAATTTTATTCTAAATTGAACTGTTCTAACAGGGTGGAAGTAGGGAAAAGGTAACGGGATTGTCTGTTCTGTCTTGGTAAGCAAAGTGGATTTATTATAGTCCAGTTGTGTGGATTGTTTCTCCATTTGGTTTGTAAGTGTATAAGTCTTTCAGTTATTTTGGTCATTTTTGTGCGTTCGTAGAAAAGTTGGTTAGGTGGGTTGTGTAGCTGGTTGTCAAGGTATCTTATTTTTGTTATTAGTCTTAGAGCGATTTGCTCAGTGGTCTGTGTATATTTTTTTATTTTATTTTATGCGTTTGCTCTGAGTATATGTCCATAGTCAAGAATTGGTCTACAAATGGATTTATATATTTTGGTTGCCGTTTTTGTACTGATTCCTTTGTCTCTATATGTTAGTAATCTGAAGTGTTTCGTCCTTTTAATAATTTTCGTCCTTGCATTTTTTAAGTGTTTTGTGAATTTAAGCTTTTGGTCTAGTGTTACTGCCAAGTATTTCATGTCATGTTTGGGTTCAGTTCTGTGGCCGTCTGCATTTATAGTTGGGGACTTATCTTTGATTTGATGGTTAAGTAATAAAAGTTGGTTTTTAGTGGCGTTTGGCCTTAGTCTCCATTTCTAGAACCATGTCATTGTGTCGTCGGTTAGTGATTGCAATTTTGATACCGCTCTCGAGGTAGTTTTGTCGTGCACAATAAGTGCAATGTCGTCTGCGTATCGTAATATATAGGCTGTTTTGTCAATTTGATTTTTGTCCTGTTTGTTGTGGTTGTATATGTCGCGACAGTATATATTGTAAAGGATTGGTGAGAGGGGTGATCCTTGTGGTAGTCCTTGTTCGGGAGAGAAAGGAAAGGAAAGCGTGTTGTCTATGCGAACTTGCAATGTCCTATTTTCCAGTAGATTTTTAATTGTATAAAATAAGTATTTTGGCGTATTAATTCTATGTAGTTTGTATAGTAATCCTTCGTGCCAAACACTGTCGAAAGCTTTGTTTATATCCATGAACAAACAGGCTGCCTTATGTCCATCAAGGTGTGTAGTTTGTATGTTGTTAGTTAGGATAAAAAGTGGGTGTATAGTCGAGTGTTTTGGTTTAAAACCAAATTGATACGGTGGAATGTTGGTGTCCAATTTGCTCTTCCAGTCTGTGTTTTATAATGATTTCGAGTATTTTACTTAGTACAGGGAGTAGTGTAATAGGTCGGAAGTTTTATGTTTGTGTGTTGTCTCGCCCATTTTTTGGAATGGGTATTATTATGCCAGTTTTCCAGGTTTCTGGTATCGTATTTGATTGGATGCAGTTATTAAGTAAGTCTAGTCTTGCTAACTTTGCTATTTATTTTGTCTTTGCCAGGAGCAGTATTTTTTAAGTGGGCAAGCGCTTCTTCGTATTCATTATCAGAAATTAGTAGCAGTGTGTTGTCTGTTTGGTTGTTAAAGTAATTGTCGTACCAGTCGTTTATTATGGTCCAGTTTTGGTCGTCAAAGTTAGGATTAATAGACTCTTCGAAAGCCCTCTGAAAGTGTCTGGCAAATGCGTCAGCTTTGTCCTGGTCTGTAATGTTTTCGTTCCATTCTTTCTGTACCATTTTCGTTAATTTTCCTAGGGGGTTCGTTTTCTTGTACCGTGAGAGTTTCTTTATTTTTTTCCAGTAGGTTTTACCGTTGTCTTGTTCTATCTCTTCACATGCCTCCAGCCTTGTCTATATTGGTTTATTAAGGTCTTCACGTTTCTATTGAGTTCGTTAAGTTTTCTCTTTAGTTCGTTATCTTGAGTTTGTGTGTATAGTCTGTACCGTTCCCTCTTTTGTTCGTTTGATCAATCTTAGTATACATTTTGGCAAAGTATGTTGGTAAAAGGTGTTTTTCTCCAAACGTCAATAAATTGCTACTTTATTTGACACAACAGACGAAGGTAAAACACTTCATTTCCTTACTGTCATCCCGGCGGTAGGTAAAGTTTTATCCTGCCGCTTGTCGACGGCAGGTAAAGTCTTTTACTGCCGCTCAAGAACATTGCGATGCGATATGCGAAATAAATTTATTACATTTATTGGATATATATTAAATATGAAATTGAGCTATTCAAAATTATTAATGAGTTTTCGTAAACCTGATTTTTTCTTTGACAAATTAAATAAGCCGGACTATAATGTTGTAATTTGTAATTACCTATTTTTTTTAAGAAAACAAATTATCAACGTATTTTTTATTAATTTTAATTATAATAACAGTTTACCTACACCTATTAACTATAGAACAACTTACGTACTAGTATTATTAATTATTGTTTGGTAAAGATAACACATTTACTTTTGTGAGAAAAAATTGATGTTAAAGGTACAGTGTGAAATTGTTGCACGTTGAAGATTCAGTCCTGAACTTAAATTAAAATTTTCAATTTGTCTTGATAATATGGAGGTTTCAGTGGAATTTTTGTTATTAGACATGATGTTATTTGCTGTGTATGAACAGCTAGGCTGGATTTGCTACTTGTAACACCAAGAAAAGAAGAAGTTTTACAGGTTGGTATTTGGCGACTATCAGGAGATCTTGGGGTAGTCTCTGTTTCGTTAAAACTATCAGTCGTCTGGTTTGTAGCTAATCTTTCTTATTTCTTAGAGAATCTCCAACATAACTTTCCGCCACACTGGAGGACGTCCAGCCCCCACCTCCATCCACGAGCAGCGTAGCGGAAGTTCGCCGAAAACAATGGCCGGTGTATTCTTGCCAATTTGACAGCTGTAAATATCGAGCGATCTCTTTGGGAGTTTCCTGGGAATTTATGAATTCCCATTACTACCCTATGACACTTTCCATTATGAAATTTTAGAAAAAACCTATTTTCTGGTAGGTCTTTAGGTCGTAATGAAATATACTTTCTAACCAAATAAAGATACCGTTCCTTTAGGATGGTGAAACTTCTTGGCAAACAATTTTTTGACGGTATTAACGAAATATGTAACAATGCTCCAAGGTCTTCTACATCAGATGTTTTCAATTTCAATAGTTCGTCACATCTACATGCCCCTGATATCGCAATGATCAACACTACCTAAAAAGGAAATATCTTATCTGAGAAGTACCAAATAGTAAGAATCAGTTTACAATATTTTTCTTACTTTACTAGCTAAGTGCTCATCATCGGGCGCTTTTTCCAAGAAACGAGATATATCTTGGTGCTTAAAAATTCGTGACTTTTTGGGCCTATATCCTTCTCCTTGTTTTTTGAGGTATGCTTTTAATTTTTCATAACCCGTAATGTTTATGCCATTTTTGATGTTCAATACACATTTTAGCATCGAATAGGTCGACCATAAAGTTGACGACTTTTGGTGAAGATTTTTGGCAAGCTGATGAAAATATGCGAGCAAGATATTCTCAGTTATGTTAGTCACATTTTTTTCTGCGCACCATTTAAATAGTTTTTCAGAACATAGCAGATATTTCCGCGTTGATTTTGCTGGTATTAAATTTTCTGTAGCCTCTTCAGCCAAATGCCTAACGTCAGTTGGTGTCAAAGAATCCATTTCCTCGTCTGAATCAAATATGGCTAAATAAACACATTACTTTAACATATACCTATAGTTTTTTCCTATATAAAAGGCCTTACCTTGGAACATTGTTTAAGTTTAATTTCAGTTATGAAAGAAATTATCAATAAATTACCTACTCAAAAGATAGTTGCTTAGGTAGCTTAAGTATTAGGTATTTTCACTTAACTTTATTAAATATCTCGTTAACGCACAGTTTGAGAAGGTATGACCAAAATGCGTCAAAGTCAGATTTACAAGGCTAATGAGATATAAATGTGATTAAAGAGACCCTAGGTAAGTAAATAGCAACGCAGCTTGTTATCCATGGTAATCTAAAGCTTACTTCACATTGGTAAAATTTATACTTACTTATATTTATTAATAATAAAATAATAAATTAGCACGCGCCTCTCTGGAAGTATACTTATTGTTTCAATTCAGCCATGGAAACTAATAGTTTCGATTCATTTGTGCGTAAAGCAATTACCTATAATTCCTTTACAGCAGTTAAAAAAATTATTTAATTTTTTACTGAATATAATATTATAGAGAGACGATGACAATAATTAATTAAAAAATGCAATAAAAAAAACGAAGAATAATAAAATTATAATTTAAGAAAAAGCCAGATCGAACCTGGACCCCCAGGATAAAAGTCAGTCGCTCTAACCATCGCGTTACGGAAGACCTTAAGATTCCTCCGCATAACCTTCATACGCGCTTACTTTCATATTGGAGGAATGTCCCATACACATATAATTATTATTGATATTTAATTAAATATTATTGTTCACATAAAGACCTTCTTGTTTTCTTGAAAACACGTAGGATATACGTAGAAACATAGCTTATCTAATTACAAATATTTAAATATACAATATATACAATATATATCTCAACAAACCAATGAACTTGTAGCTTGTATCGGCCCATTAGGTTATTAGTTCAACCAAACTGAACTACCCAGAACTAATCTGACCTAGACTAAACCAAACTGAGCTAACCTGAACTAACCAAAACTAACTTTAACTAAATAAAAACCTTACATTTACGTGAACTAGAATAAACCAAACCGAACTAACCTGACCTAGACTAAACCAAATGGGTAGACCAGTTTGAAGCATTACAGAATGTCAAGGTTTTTTGAAATTTACAAGAAAGAAGGCATCAAATTAAGTAGATAAAGCGAAAAAATTTGCGGAATATTTATATTTGTCCCAAAAAATATTAAAAAAAGTAATGTATATATAATAGGAATCCTCTACCAAGAAAAACCAAAGACTAGCTTGCATAAGGGTTATGGGGGCACAAAAACTGAAGTGAAATGAAATTATTTTATTCTACACAGCTTTTTTTAACTTGATTTCATTAAATACTTAATACCAAAAGATAAATCCAATTGAGATTATTTTATTTATTTTTGTCCTCCAAAATATAAAAACGCAAATCTGAAATGACTTTCATGACAATGATAGATCGTTTTAGTGTTCCTGCCGCTATTTAACCTTATAAAATGTAAAGAAATTTGGAAAAATAAAGAACGTAATTTCAATTAATTAAACCAAAAAAAAAAAAAAATAACGAAACTTAACCTATCCTAAAGAAAGACAGAAATAATATAACATGAAATAATGTAACAAAAGGCAAAGTAAAACTAAACACATAAGATCTAGAGGCCGTCTATGGCTCGCAGTAAAGGACAAGTAAACCTGAACTAACCTGAACTCACCTAAACAAAAAAAAACCCGAACTGAACTAACCTGATGCAGATCACTGTAAAATACAGAAATCGATTTTTAGCAGTCGGTACTATAAAAACGTTGTTTTCGACCTTTTAAACGACTGATAAACCATCATTTCGCAAGCTCTAATTGTGTCCATCCATAGACTAGTTTCGTCGTTTACGGCTCATCAGCGAGGCTTTGACACAACCAGAGCTCTCGAAATTTGGAATACTCAAGACACGTTTCATGGCAGTAATCTAATAATATAAAAATAAAACTAACTGCAGTAATCTGCATCATTCTTTCCTTAGACCGGGCATTGACGTTGACACTGGACAGGTGTAATCTCGTTAGTTCAACAAACGGACACGGATGGCGCCACTGGGAACCGTTTCTCGGTACTGCCAGGAAACGTGTTCCAAATTTCGAGAGCTCTGGTGGTGTCAAGCCTCACTGATGAGCCGTAAACGGCGAAACTAGTCTGTGGATGGACACAATTAGAGCTAGAGAAATAATGGTTTATCAGTCGTTTAAAAGGTCGAAAACAGCGTTTTCATTGAACTAACCTGAACTAACCAAAGGGAAAGCAAAACTGAACTAACATAACCAACAGAGCCCACATTTATATGCAGCAATCAACATGCTCGGTAATGGCCTTAAAGAGCTGCTGAGACAAAAAGCCGACGCGGCCCTAACGGGCAGCCCTAAAAGACAACTACAACTGAAATGATCAAACCGGAAAAGCATAACTGAACTAACCAAAGAGATAGTAAGACTGAACTAACCTAACACACTTAGTGTGTAGCATGCACAGGGCTCTGTAGCGGCCCTAAAGCGTCGGTGCAACAAGAAGAAGAGGCGGCCCTGACGAATGAAATCAAAGGGAACCATAACTAAACTAACCTAACCAAAGGAAGAAGAGAACTGAACTAACCTGAACTAACCAAATGCAAAGCAAAACTGAACTCACCTAACCAACAGAGCCCACACTTAATGTGTAGCAAGCGACAGGCTCTGTAGCGAGCCTAAAGGGCCGTTGTAACAAGAAGCAAAGGAGTCTTTAATGGGCCGCAAAATACTCCCAATATTAGTAATTTATTAATTATATATATAAATATATTAAATATATATATATATATAGATTTATAAAAAGTGCATTTATCCGCAATTAATATGAAAGAAGTAAGCTTAATCTATCACCTGCAGTAATTTTTTTCAAAGGAAACCATTTTTTTTGAACGGACATAAAGCTTACCTTTCACGACCATAAAACCTGAAGAATTGTATGTGGCACTGAAGCGTCTTGTAAGACAAGTGACCTCAAGATAATACAACCTTTTCAATGAACATAAAGAGATAACTATTAACGAACATAAAGAGGTAAGCAAAGACAACTTTTTGTTAGTTGCCCAAAAGAGTATTTGGTAAGAGAGATAACTTTGAAGCAACTCACATTTATTAAAAAAATAACGTCTTCTAGTCCATAATTAAGAAACTCAAATTTCTACTTAACCTAACATTCACTTATTCTGCTCCAAGAGCGCTTTTTGTTTGAAAAATGAAACTTTTAGCAAACAAGTAACTTGACTTCTCGATAATCAATCGAGTTATTCTGTGGTAACGTAGCTGATTTTAAAGTAACTCGATGTAAAGAATTTTTTTGTCAAATCCTATAAGTTCGAGTTACATTAAAGGGCAGCCGAAAGTTTTTTGAAAGTAGCTTCAAGCTTCATCGCAAAGATATAACATGGAAACGTCATACACCTCTTTGATGTTTATCTGGTAAAATTTTTTACTCTTAAATTACTCAAAGGCGCTGAAATTCTGTCTCTCGCACTCTTATTATTTACACAATAGGAAACACCTAGTTTGATTCTCTGGGACATCTGAAACTCATTTTAATGAAGAAAAATATGGGTACAAAGCGAAACGGAATATGTAAAAAAATTATGAAACTCCCAACCCTGATCCCTTTGCATATAGAGGCAATACTTCTAATATTGTTTTAATAGCTTGTTTTTGATTGAAAATATTCTAAACCACTAACATAACACAGACATAAGCTCACTGCAAAATAGAAAATCAACACTCACCTTTTTTTGTCATAAACGTAATAAAGTGAAAGTAAAAAAATTCCTGACTCTGGTTTAATGTGAGTATGGAAGTAATGTAAAGAAGAACTAAGATCGCAGCCTCACTGATGGCAGGATGTTTTAGACTAGGAAAAGCATTTATTACAAAAATGCCATAGACCTCTCTGACGCATATATATGTACTACGATAGTGAGATGATATGCACGTATATGCACATAAACAAAGACCCAAGCGTATTATTGCCAGGAAAATCCATCTCATACTATATAAAACATCACTCTTAATATTTAATAACGTCGGACGGTTTGGGCGTGATAATTTTTGTATGAGGCTGCCAGTAAAAGTTTATGGAGGCAACCAGCCACGGCATTTTAAGAGCCTGACTGAAGAATTCATAAAATTGCTCGTGTAACAATGGACCGCTCAAACGTGTGTCCGGCATGGGCCACGCAAGTTACAATAGCTCCTGAAAATTGCTTTTTTGGGATAAACCCATTAATAATATAGCTGATGTGATTGACATTGAATTAGACAAAAGATATGATGTTCCCTAGTATTTTGTTAGCGCATAATATATTGCCTCATCGAAACAAAAAACGTCGATGGACAATAATGTTCTATTAAAAGGTGTAAGGCACAATAATCCACTTTCAGTGATTTATTGTCCCCTAAAAAAATCAAGAGAATTTAATTAATAGTTTAATTCAAATTTTGATATGCAAAAGTAAATTATACTTAAAACGATAAAATCTTGTAAATTTGGACATCTTAAATAAATTAATGTGAAGCGCTGTAAAATTTATAAACTCCTGACAAGTATGAGGCTAATCTTAGCTTGGCTACGGCGAAATTTAGTTATAAAACTTCACCGAACTTAGGTTAAGTGGTTCGAAGCTTCACAGTGATAAGAAAATTGAATACATCAGCTCGAGCAGCCAAACTTTGCTTTGAATAAAAGGCATAAAACTTCAAAGCTAAACACTGTTGAATGCTGCTACTTTTTCTCGATTTATATTGGGGGCGTCTTTGAGAGGTAACTATCAAATATCGAACTAATATTTAGTTTAGGAAACTTTTCGAGAGCTGGAATGACTCTATCTTTTTAAGCGCTATTTCCCCTCGAAATTGTTGCGGTTGCAATACTTTATTTTATGGTTATTAGGAAGTAGAGCAAGTTTCCTCTCGAGTTTTGCTACCTTAATTTGAATTATTTATTCAGGTTTACTGTAAAAGTTCACGGGGATTGAAGAAATTGTCCAAGTTAGTGGAGTACATGGAGGGATGTATATTTGCTATAAAAATAATTCCAATACAGACGCCAGTCAGCAAGTTAGCTCAGACTAAGGTCACTCTTTATTAGTTATCTAAGTTAATAATTGTTAAAACAAGCTTTATATATTTGAAATCTGATCCAAGATTAACATCTAAATTTTAGCCACGGATCCAGGGAAACAGGAGTCAGAGAACTTCCAATATTATTTACAAGATTCACCCAAAACCTCGTCGGGAATATAGTGAGATACTTATGCGTCTCGAGCTAGTGGATTTTAATCCGGTTAAATGGTTTTAAATATTTATAAGCTGCTATAAATTCCAAGTGTAGTATGTTAGCCCTTAAAGAAAATCCGTATTTTCTAGACTCCTAGAATTAGATGTTCGTTTAAGTACTGATGGCGCTAAAGATCTCGAGTTTATTTCGGTGTTGCGGGCTCTCGAAAGGAAGTAACATAAAGAATTTTCTTTAGGGCTTTCAAAGTTACTGCTCTCTAAAAGCCTTTGAACAGGTTGGTCAACTGTTAAGCGACGTTTAAGATTATTAATGCGCTTTTCGATAAAATATTTAAGAATATCTAGACCTGCAATATGTACAGCTACAACCCAGGTGATGAAACTTTGATGCAGCTGTCTAGGGGAACATATGGCCCAAATAACTCTTCCGGTCTCGAAGGAAGCCCTGCTCTCATGGGCATACTTTCCGTATCTATTTCGGCCCACGTTTTTTATTTAATTCACTAAGTAACCCTACCTTTCCTATAATACACTAGTTAATCGGATTATTTAAATTCACCAATTGCTTTAGAGTATACAGGAAGACGATGCTTAATTTATGCAATCAATCTCGGGCTGACGCATGACCAGCCAATAATAGACTTGTGGGTCTACAAAACTTAGCATGCTGATAGCGCGAAATTGCTGCTCTGTAATATGCAAATTATGAGTTTGTATATACAAAACCGCGTGTATATGTGTGTGGCAAGACCTATACTCAGAGAGATATAATAAATGCCATTGTGCCATGTGTTAAAAGTACAATTTTATGTTTTGAGTAAAGAACTACAATGAGTTTTAAACCTTAACCCATAAAATTTATGTTTCAAAAGAAATGACTAAGTTTCTAGCTTTGGGTATTTTCATATTACAAAGTCTCCCAAACTCATTATTTAAATATTGTTTAAAACTCTTGTGGATGCTAGAAAACACTACAAAAGAGGTAACAGAGTTTAAAACCACAACGGTACTTTTAGCACTGCTTTGGTCTTGGAGAAGGAAAGTTTGCAGTTGTTGAACAAAAGACGAGGAATATTGGTTGAAGAATTGTTACTCGAAATGGTCTCAGTGCAAGTTGTAGAACGAGTCATCTACATTTTGTGTCACTACAATCGTGGCTCTGATTATGCAGTATTTCCAAGTTATGAAACTTTTAATAAATTCTCTATTTGTTATCTTTACACTTTTTGGATTTTTGCATAAGACGCGTAGCAACTAAATAGGTCTTTTGGTGATATCCTTTGGTAAAATAAAAATGTACGTAGACTGCCATTTCTTCTCTTCAAAATATTCTTTTAAAGGTTACTAAAATTATTCTGTGCTGACCTTCAGGATTTCTGTCAAAAAAAGCAAATATCCAGCCATTTGTTTTCTGGCAGGGTTGTTTTACTGCCTAAAAGTGGATAAAATAAAAAAAAATATTTAAGTATATGAAGAGAGAACCATGTGATAATGATTACAGAACGAGCTTCAGATAAAAGTAATTTGTGGTCAATATAAATTTCTTTTTGACATTAGAAAAAATATTATAGAGTTTTGAGTTCCCCATGAAGGGGAAGGATAAAGAAAATAAAGAAAAAAGAGCAGGAGTAAAACCAGGGACGTCTTGGAAGCAGCAGTGAACGTTTTGGAATCAAAGCGTAGTGACGTGCATATGCTCCAACCAAAAAAGAAGTTCTGCTTCCTGAACCTGAACTTTGAGAGTATGAATATTTGAATTTTTTTTAGCCCAAAGTACCAAGCTAAAGCAAGACGCTTCTGTTTTATCCAGAACTAAAAGGAGATTTTAAAGCATTTTAAGGCGAAGCACAACGTTGCAAAAAGAGGCAGGTCTTCAGATAAAGTGCGACATTGTTTCCAGTTATAAAGCGATGAGGGTAGGGAGTTAAATAAGTCAGGACTTTCTTATTCTGCTTTAAATTGTCAAACACAGTTATTTATATTTATGTCTAAAACTACTATACATGTGTTAAAAGATAACTTTAAAGCATTTTCAGGTGAAGCATAACGTTGCCTTGAGATAAATTTTACACTGTTTTTAATTATAAAGCGATAAAGGTCGAGAATTTTTAATTATTTAGAGCTTCTCTGCTCTACATTAAACTGTAAAACTTAATGTTTTGAATCGATGTTTTTGTAGTCTAAAATTATCATATGTGTGTTAAAAGACGATTTTAAAACCTTTTAAGGCAAAGCACAAAGTCGCAAAAGGGAGGTCTTCAGATAAATTATAACTGTGTTTTCAATTATAAAGCGATGAGGGTCGGCAATTTTCAAATTATTTATTTGCTTCCCTACTGTACTTTAACTTGTTAAGCATAACGTTTAAAATCAAGTTTTTGATGTTATCTACTCGCATATTAAAAGACGATTTTAAGGAATTTTAAGGCGAAGTACAACGTTTAAAAAAAAAGCAGGTCTTCAGATAAATTATAAGATTGTTCCCAAATATAAAGCGATGAGGTTCGGAAGTTTTAAAATTATTTAACACTTCTCTATTCTGTTTCAAATTTTCAAACATAATATTTTATATTCAGGTGTTTGATGCCTATTATTTGTACACACATGTCAAAAGATGATTTTGAAGCATTGTAAGAAGAAGCCCAACGTTGCAAGAAAAGCAGGTCTTTAGATAAATTATGACACTGTTTTTAATCATAAAGTGATGAAGGTCGGGAGTTTTTAAACTATTTAACACCTTGCTTCAAATTGTCAAACATAGTGTTATGGATCCAGGTTGTTGATGTCTATTGTTTGTAAACATGTGTTAAGTGATGATTTTGAAGCATTTTAATTAGAACTACCTCGTTGCAAAAAAAGCACGTCTTCAGATATATAGTGACGTGCTTATGCTCCAACCAAAAAAAAAAGTTCTGCTTCCTGAACCTGAACTTTGAGAATATGAATATTTGAATTTTTTTTAACCCAAAGTACCAAGCTAAAGCAAGACGCTTCTGTTTTTATTCAGAACTAAAAAAAGATTTTAAAGCATTTTAAGGCGAAGCACAACGTTGCAAAAAAAGGCAGGTTTTCAGATAAACTGCGACATTGTTTCCAGTTATAAAGCGATGAGGGTAGGGAGTTAAATAATTCAGGACTTTCCTATTCTGCTTTAAATTGTCAAACACAGTTATTTATATTTATGTCTAAAACTTCTATACATGTGTTAAAAGATAACTTTAAAGCATTTTCAGGTGAAGCGTAACGTTGCCTTGAGATAAATTTAACACTGTTTTTAATTATAGAGCGATAAAGTTCGAGAATTTTTAATTATTTAGAGCTTCTCTGCTCTACATCAAACTGTAAAACTTAATGTTTTGAATCGATGTTTTTGTCGTCTAAAATTATCATATGTGCGTTAAAAGATGACTTTAAAGCATTTTAAGGCAAAGCACAAAGTCGCAAAAGGGAGGTCTTCAGATAAATTATAACTGTGTTTTCAATTATAAAGCGATGAGGGTCGGGAATTTTTAAATTATTTTTTGCTTCCCTACTCTACTTTAACTTGTTAAACATAACGTTTAGAGTCAAGTTTTTGATGTTATCTACTCGCATATTAAAAGACGATTTTAAGGCATTTTAAGGCGAAGTACAACGTTTAAAAAAAAGGCAGGTCTTCAGATAAATTATAAGATTGTTCCCAAATATAAAGCGATGAGGTTCGGAAGTTTTAAAATTATTTAACACTTCTCTATTCTGTTTCAAATTTTCAAACATAATATTTTATATTCAGGTGTTTGATGCCTATTATTTGTACACACATGTCAAAAGATGATTTTGAAGCATTGTAAGAAGAAGCCCAACGTTGCAAGAAAAGCAGGTCTTTAGATAAATTATGACACTGTTTTTAATCATAAAGTGATGAAGGTCGGGAGTTTTTAAACTATTTAACACCTTGCTTCAAATTGTCAAACATAGTGTTATGGATCCAGGTTGTTGATGTCTATTGTTTGTAAACATGTGTTAAGTGATGATTTTGAAGCATTTTAATTAGAACTACCTCGCTGCAAAAAAAGCACGTCTTCAGATATATAGTGACGTGCTTATGCTCCAACCAAAAAAAAAGTTCTGCTTCCTGAACCTGAACTTTGAGAATATGAATATTTGAATTTTTTTTAACCCAAAGTACCAAGCTAAAGCAAGACGCTTCTGTTTTTATTCAGAACTAAAAAAAGATTTTAAAGCATTTTAAGGCGAAGCACAACGTTGCAAAAAAAGGCAAGTCTTCAGATAAACTGCGACATTGTTTCCAGTTATAAAGCGATGAGGGTAGGGAGTTAAATAATTCAGGACTTTCCTATTCTGCTTTAAATTGTCAAACACAGTTATTTATATTTATGTCTAAAACTTCTATACATGTGTTAAAAGATAACTTTAAAGCATTCTCAGGTGAAGCGTAACGTTGCCTTGAGATAAATTTAACACTGTTTTTAATTATAGAGCGATAAAGTTCGAGAATTTTTAATTATTTAGAGCTTCTCTGCTCTACATCAAACTGTAAAACTTAATGTTTTGAATCGATGTTTTTGTCATCTAAAATTATCATATGTGCGTTAAAAGACGACTTTAAAGCATTTTAAGGCAAAGCACAAAGTCGCAAAAGGGAGGTCTTCAGATAAATTATAACTGTTTTCAATTATAAAGCGATGAGGGTCGGGAATTTTTAAATTATTTTTTGCTTCCCTACTCTACTTTAACTTGTTAAACATAACGTTTAGAGTCAAGTTTTTGATGTTATCTACTCGCATATTAAAAGACGATTAAGGCATTTTAAGGCGAAGTACAACGTTTGAAAAAAAAGCAGGTCTTCAGATAAATTATAAGATTGTTCCCAAATATAAAGCGATGAGGTTCGGAAGTTTTAAAATTATTTAACACTTCTCTATACTGTTTCAAATTTTCAAACATAATATTTTATATTCAGGTGTTTGATGCCTATTATTTGTACACACATGTCAAAAGATGATTTTGAAGCATTGTAAGAAGAAGCGCAACGTTGCAGGAAAAGCAGGTCTTTAGATAAATTATGACACTGTTTTTAATCATAAAGTGATGAAGGTCGGGAATTTTTAAACTATTTAACACCTTGCTTCAAATTGTCAAACATAGTGTTATGGATCCAGGTTGTTGATGTCTATTGTTTGTAAACATGTGTTAAGTGATGATTTTGAAGCATTTTAATTAGAACTACCCCGCTGCAAAAAAAGCACGTCTTCAGATATATAGTGACGTGCTTATGCTCCAACCAAAAAAAAGGTTCTGCTTCCTGAACCTGAACTTTGAGAATATGAATATTTGAATTTTTTTTAACCCAAAGTACCAAGCTAAAGCAAGACGCTTCTGTTTTTATTCAGAACTAAAAGGAGATTTTAAAGCATTTTAAGGCGAAGCACAACGTTGCAAAAAAAGGCAGGTCTTCAGATAAACTGCGACATTGTTTCCAGTTATAAAGCGATGAGGGTAGGGAGTTAAATAATTCAGGACTTTCCTATTCTGCTTTAAATTGTCAAACACAGTTATTTATATTTATGTCTAAAACTTCTATACATGTGTTAAAAGATAACTTTAAAGCATTTTCAGGTGAAGCGTAACGTTGCCTTGAGATAAATTTAACACTGTTTTTAATTATAGAGCGATAAAGTTCGAGAATTTTTAATTATTTAGAGCTTCTCTGCTCTACATCAAACTGTAAAACTTAATGTTTTGAATCGATGTTTTTGTCGTCTAAAATTATCACATGTGCGATAAAAGACGACTTTAAAGCATTTTAAGGCAAAGCACAAAGTCGCAAAAGGAAGGTCTTCAGATAAATTATAACTGTGTTTTCAATTATAAAGCGATGAGGGTCGGGAATTTTTAAATTATTTTTTGCTTCCCTACTCTACTTTAACTTGTTAAACATAACGTTTAGAGTCAAGTTTTTGATCTACTCGCATATTAAAAGACGATTTTAAGGCATTTTAAGGCGAAGTACAACGTTTAAAAAAAAGGCAGGTCTTCAGATAAATTATAAGATTGTTCCCAAATATAAAGCGATGAGGTTCGGAAGTTTTAAAATTATTTAACACTTCTCTATTCTGTTTCCAATTGTCAAACATAATATTAAACATTCAGGTGTTTGATGCCTATTATTTGTACACACATGTCAAAAGATGATTTTGAAGCATTGTAAGAAGAAGCACAACATTGCAAGAAAAGCAGGTCTTTAGATAAATTATGACACTGTTTTAAATCATAAAGTGATGAAGGTCGGGAGTTTTTAAACTATTTAACACCTTGCTTCAAATTGTCAAACATAGTGTTATGGATCCAAGTTTTTAATGTCTATTGTTTGTAAACATGTGTTAAGTGATGATTTTGAAGCATTTTAATTAGAACTACCTCGCTGCAAAAAAAAAAGCACGTCTTCAGATAAATTAAAACATAGTTTCCAACTATAAAGCGATGAGGGTCGGGAGTTTTAAAATTATTTAAAGCTTCTCTTTCGGTTGAAATTTTCATAATATTTTAAATCCAGGTTTTAGTCTACAACTTGTACACATGTGCGAAAAGATGATTTTCAGAGCATTTTGAGGCGCAGTACAACGGTTTAAAAAGGCAGGTCTTCAGATAAATTATAACATTGTTCCCAATTATAAAGCGATGCGGGTCGGGAGTTTTAAAATTATTTAGGATTTCTCAGTTCGGTCTCAAATTTTTATAAAATTTTAAATCCGAGACTTTGATGTCTAAAGCTTGTATACATGTGTGAAAATATGACTTTAGGAGCATTTTGAGGCGCAGTGCAACGTTTCAATAAAAAGCGATCTTTAATAAATTATAGCATTGTTAAAATTGTAATGGGATGAGGGTCGGGAGTTTTTAAAATATTTAGGGCTCCTCTCTTCTGCTTCAAATTGTCAAACATAATATTTTTGATAGAGATATTTAGGGCTTCTCTATTCGGTCTCAGATTTTTATAAAATTTTAAATCCGGGATTTTGATGTCTAAAGCTCGTACACATCTGTGAAAATATGACTTTAAGAGAATTTTGAGGCGCAGTGCAACGTTTCAATAAAAAGCGATCTTTAAATAAATTATAGCATTGTTAAAATTATAATGGGATGAGGGTCGGGAGTTTTTAAAATATTTAGGGCTCCTCTCTTCTGCTTCAAATTGTCAAACATAATATTTTTGATAGAGATATTTAGGGCTTCTCTATTCGGTCTCAGATTTTTATAAAATTTTAAATCCGGGATTTTGATGTCTAGAGCTCGTAGACATCTGTGAAAATATGACTTTAAGAGAATTTTGAGGCGCAGTGCAACGTTTCAATAAAAAGCGATCTTTAAATAAATTATAGCATTGTTAAAATTATAATGGGATGAGGGTCGGGAGTTTTTAAATTATTTAGGGCTCCTCTCTTCTGCTTCAAATTGTCAAACATAATATTTTAGATCCAGGTTTTTGATGCCTATAATTTCTACACACATGTTAAAAAATGATTTCGAAGCATTGTAAGGAAAAGCACAACGTTGCAAAAAAAGGCAGATCTTTAGATAAATTATGTAATTGTTTTTAATCATAAAGTGATGAAGGTCTGGAGTTTTTCAATTATTTAAGGCTTCTCTATTTTGCTTCAAATTGTCAAACATGATGTTTTAGATTCAGGTTATTGATGTCTATAATTTGTAAACATGTGTTAAGAGATCATTTTGAAGCATTTTAATTAGATCCACAGCGTTGCAAAAAAAAAGGCTGATATTCGGATAAATTATAACATTGTTTCCAATTATAAAGCAGTAAGGGTCGAGAATTTTAGAATTATTTGACATAATGTTTAGATCCAAGTTCTTGATGTTTTCTATTCCAAAGTACATCACTTTCGAAAAAGACAGGTTTTTTTTTGGCCAGCAGTGAGTGTCGGGAGTTTTAAAATTATTTAGGGTTTCTCTATTCTGCATCAAGTTTTGAAACATAATGTTTTAGATCCAGGTTTTTGATGTCTATGGTGTGTACAAATATGTTAAAAGATGATTTCGAAGCATTGTAAGGAGAAGCATAACGTTGCAAAAAAGGGCAAACCTTTAGATTAATTATGCCATTATTTCCATTCATAAAGAGATGAAGGGCGGGAGTTTTCAAATTATTTAAGGCTTCTCTACCTTGCTTCAAATTGTCAAACATAATGTTTAGATCCAGGTTTTTTATGTCTATAGTATGTACACATGTGTTAAGAGATGATTTTTAAGTATTTTAATTAGAACTACAGCATTGCAAAAAAGACAGGTCTTCAGATAAATTATAGCATTGTTCCCAATTATAAAGCGATGAGGGTCGGGAGTTTTAAAAATATTTAGGGTTTCTCTATTCGGTAACAAATTTTTATAAAATTTTAAATCCGAGACTTTGATATCTAAAGCTTGTACACATGTGTGAAAATATGACTTTAAGAGCATTTTGAGGCGCAGTGCAACGTTTCAAAAAAAGCGATCTTTAAATAAATTATAGCATTGTTAAAATTATAAAGGGATGAAGGTCGGGAGTTTTTAAATTATTTAGGGCTTCTCTCTTCTGCTTCAAATTCTCAAACATAATATTTTAGATCCAGGTTTTTGATGCCTATAATTTCTACACACATGTTAATAGATGGTTTCGAAGCATTGTAAGGAAAAGCACAACGTTGCAAAAAAGGCAGATCTTTAGATAAATTATGTCATTGTTTTTAATAAAAAGTGATGAAGGTCTGGAGTTTTTTAATTATTTAAGGCTTCTCTACTTTGCTTCAAGTTGTCAAACATAATGTCTTAGATTCAGGTTATTGATGTCTATAGTTTGTAAACATGTGTTAACAGATCATTTTGAAGCATTTTAATTAGAACTACAGCGTTGCAAGAAAAGGCTGATGTTCGGATAAATTATATCATTGTTTCCAATTATAAATCGGTGAGGGTCGAGAATTTTAAAATTATTTGACATAATGTTTAGATCCAAGTTTTTGATATTTTCTATGGCAAAGTACATCACTTTCAAAAAAGACAGGTTTTTTTTGGCAAGCAATGAGTGTCGGGTGATTTCAAATTATATAGGGTTTCTCTATTCTGCTTCAAGTTTTGAAACATAATGTTTTAAATCCAGGCTTTTGATATCTATGGTGTGTAAAAATATGTTAAAAGATGATTTTGAAGCATTGTAGGGAGAAGCTCAACGTTGCAAACGTTTAGATTAATTATGCCTCTATCATTAGCACAACGTTGCAAACGTTTAGATTAATTATGCCTCTATTATTAGCACAACGTTGCAAACGTTTTGATTAATTATGCCTCTATTTCCAATCTTAAAGAGATAAAGGGCGGGAGTTTTCAAATTATTTAAGGCTTCTCTACATTGCTTCAAATTGTCAAACATAATGTTTTAGATCCAGGTTTTTGATGTCTATATCTTAACACATGTACACATGTGTTAAGAAATGATTTTGGGCGAAGTACAATGTTACAAAAAAGGCACGTCTTCCATGTAAATTATAACATTTCTTCCAATTATAGAGCGATGAGGGTCGAGAGTTTTTAAACTATTTCGGTTTCTCTATTATGCTTCAAACTTTCGAACAAGATGTTCTAGATCCAGATTTTTGATTTGCACATTTGCCTTATAGTATTCTATACTAATGTGCATGAGTAGCAGAAAAAATTGCATGATATACCACATTTTTGGTAGCCATTTATCAACTCTGGTGATCCAAAAAGCATGTAGTTTTTGCTAAAGTCTGCCAATAAAATAGTTTATTTGTACGTACTAAACCATGTCTGTGTATTCAAAAAACAAAAATAAAACTATATTTTTTATTTATCTTGTTTTGCAGAGATAATTTTGTATCAAGTTTATAAAGTTGTACCTATTGAAAACATCCATTTTACTTATAACAATCTTTTATTGTACGTCAAAAATGCTCACAATAAACAATTAAAGATGGCTTTGGATTGGACGTCTCACTGTTTGTTTTCAATTTAAAACCTCGAACACAACATTGATTAAATTTTATAAAATTGGTTCAGAAAGACTGTAGAGAACTTGGTTTTAGAGTATTTTTACAAAGGTGAGAATTTCAGCGTAATAAGTAAGGCATTTTTCTTAAATTCATGTTTCTAACGGAGGGCTCTAATTCAAATTTTTAGAGAAACATTCATTACTAATCATGGGTCATTTTGCTACGAGAATTTTCTTTTATAAATTTTGTTGGGTTGTGTGACATGTATCTATTTGCAGAAGACAGAAAGTGGCAACGAGTGACAAACAACCTACCACCGACCCTGTAGGTCCTACTCAACATTTCCTACCCTACTAAAGAGGGATTTGCTGGTGCCGGCCCCGACTTTCATAACTTAACAAAATTTGGTGGGGATTGGCATGGTGGATGAGTAATCGATGGTCAAAATTGGTGATATTTTGGTTTTGTGAAGTTAGCTCAAAGAGAATATCAGCTATATCTATCAACCGAGGTTTAAGAGTTCATAAAACGACCAACACAACTATATTTGAGAAATATTGAAATTTGAATAATAACGCTGAAGTTACGAACGTCCCTAAACCTATGCAATTGCATTTCCCCGTATCGTATGTAATCAGGTGAACTGTATAATGCATCTGGGCTTCAATCCAAAACCGGTACACTTTTCAGCTATACGGCTGCCTGCTCTCACCCCCTGTAAACTTTGGTTGCACGAACTGATGTATTAAATTGCTTTATCGCTGAGAAACCTCTGTGGAATCACCTAAGTCCGTTAAATTCCTGAAAAGTTTTCTAACTAAATTTGCTATGTCCTAAGTAGGATTAAACCGATGCTTCTATGTCAAGCGAATGCGAATCTAAGTACTTAAGGGGGTTTTAAATTTATATGAGCCGTTGTAAATTTGTAGTTTAACATGTCGTCGTCTCAAAGAAACGTTGTGAGTGAGGTATTCCAAAGGGCCCAAATTGTGTTGTTGACTCGTTATTAATAATTCTGACTCTGAATAATGATAACGTCATAAGGAATTGCGGGGCTGGGAATGCCACTGGAACATATACATGAGGGGGAAAGCTGTTGAATTATACGTATAATAATGTCGTATTTTCCTTACCCTGTTTAATAATTCACACCACTGGCACTGTCCAGC
Source organism: Taphrorychus bicolor (assembly GCA_951812265.1). Lineage (NCBI taxonomy): Eukaryota > Metazoa > Arthropoda > Insecta > Coleoptera > Curculionidae > Taphrorychus > Taphrorychus bicolor. The sequence continues at coordinate 21,505,835 of OX638307.1, read as the reverse complement.
GTCATTTAAAATATTTAACTTTGATTGATATGAAACTAATCCGATATTGATTACACGCCGCCTTTTTTATAGTTTGTCCGCGAAATAGGGGACAAAAGGACTTGACCTTTTAAGCTAAATTGAGAGCTAAATTATTGCACCACAGAGCTCAGCTAACATTTGGTATGTTAATCTAGTCCTGTAATGCAGGTCAGACAATTAAAATGGGATGGTTATGGTGCTTGATTTTAGGTGTTTATTCCGTTGTAAACGGACTTCACTTGCTTGTGAATTTTCCCGAAATTTGTCATTTTGTTCCGGATATATTGCGTAAACATGATGATATTCTTGAGGCAATTGTGACTATTGCTAGTCTGATGCCATAGTAGGATTGTTCCAATGCAGTTGAGATAGAGTATTACCAAAAAAGAACAATCGAGCTTCATCCGTAACAGATTTTTCTTATTTTCACTTGCTCCGGCTTATTTTACCCTTTTCAGCAGAGCTCGTTTGGGAATTTTCTTGCTATTTCGTGGCCTGCAGCTTCGCATTTTCCACTCGGCGTTACGGCTCGTTATCAAAAGTGTGACAGGCATTATTTAGCTAAAGGATATTTCCAGTTATGAGATATGTGGGAAGATAGGGGGTAGATTTGTTTTTTCCATTCCCATGACCGCAACTATAAACTTATATTACCTATTTTATTTAAACCTCCCGAAATCCGAACCGAAACTATTTAGTGTCCAGAAGTCCCTTGTATTGCGAAACAATTTCCTTTATATTTGTGCCTTTAAATCAAAAAACATGTCACCATGTTATTTGTTAAACAGGTTTCGAAGGAAAACGGTTTCGGCCGTGTTTAGCAGTTCTTCGGTTTACAGGCAGAGCCGATACTTTTGTTGGGTTTAAACTTTCTCTGCATGAGCTTATGTATTAAATTGCCTTACCACTCACAAACCCCAACGGACGCACCTAGGACCTGACTTTGAGCAAAGTTTTCTAACTATATTTGCGGCATCCTAACGAGGAGAACCATGCTTTTATATGCGACAGTTTGTAGTTATATTACTTAGATTAACACTGCGCTTAGAAGAGGCTAAATCATGAATTTCCTATTATTAAAGCGAAACATCACAGTTTCCTTCTCTGTAAATGCTTTACAAATTTGTCAATATATTTGTTTCAAATCAAAATTTAAATTGTAGTGAGCAGTAGAGAACGTCAAACATGTTTACTTTGTAGAAAAATATTCTTTTTGGTACGGTATTTTAGAGACACAACATTCTTAGTTTTGATATTTGGTCTACACATGGGTTAGAAGACAATTTTAAATCATATTAATTCAAAGTGCAACGTTGTAAAAAAAAAGGTGTTCTTCAGAAAGTTGTAACGTTGTTTCTAATTATAAAGCGATGAGGGTCGAGAGTTTTCAAATTATTTAGGGCTTCCTTATTCTGCTTTAAACTATCAGAAATAGTGTTTTAGACCCAAGTTTTTGTTTCTATATTTTATACACGTGTTAAAAATGATTTTACATCATTTTAAGGCAAAGTTCAACGTTGCAGAAAAGACAGAAAAATTATAACGTTGCTTATGAATAAAAAGCGATGAGGGTCGAGAGATTTAAAATTACTTAGAGCTTTGCTATTCTGCTTCAAATTGTCAGACATTATATCATAGTTAATGAATAAAATCTCTATGTGCTCAAAGATGATTATAATGAATTTTAAGGCAAAGTGCAACATTTAAAACAGGTCGTCAAATAAATCATAATTTTTTTTCTACTTATCAAGCGATGGGGGTCTGGAATTTTTTAATTACTTATTGATTCTATATTCTAATGGCTGTGACTCCCCAAATTGTCAAAAATAATGTGTATAACATTGCAAAGGAAGACAAGTGTTTCAAAAAATTACAACTTTATCACAATGCTTTAGGTATAAGTTTTTGATGTCTACATTTTTCATACGTGCTCAAAGAAGATTTGAAATAATTTTAAGACAAAATGCAGCATTGCACAAAGACAAGTTTTCAGATAAATTATATCATTGGTACTAATTATAATGCGACCAGGGTCTAGAATTTTTTAATTATTTAGTGCTTCAATATTCTGCTTCAAACTGTCATATTTGAAGACGTTTTATATTCAAATTTTTGATGTATCGAATGTCTACAAATGTCAAAATAAAAATGGAAATCATTTCAATGCGAATTGCAACGTTGCTAAAAAGGCAGATCTTCAGGAAATTTATAACATCGTTTTCAATAATAAAGCGATGAGGGTCGGGAGTTTTTTAAATTTTTTAGGTTTCTCTATTCTGTCACATATAATGTTTACATTACATAATTACATCTACGTTTTTAATGAACAGAATGCATATATGTGTAAAGCACAGTTTTTAGGTGATTTTTGAATTCCGATAAATTATATCACTGTTGGTAATGAAGAAATAAGATGAAGGTCGGGAAATTTTTTTAATTTTTGGGGCTACTCTGCTTAAAACACAATATTTTAAATTCATGTTTTTGACAACCAAAAATTTCTATATATGTTAAAAGTCGATTGTAAAGCATTTCAAGACATATCACAACGTTGCAAAAAAAAGGCATGTCTTCAGATAAATTATAACATTGTTTTCAATTATAAAGCAATGAGGGTTGGGAGTTTATAAATTCTTTAGCGCTTTCCTATTCTGCTTCAAGTTGTCAAACATAATATTTAGATCCAAGTTTTTGATGATAAAAATTTTTTACACATGTATTTAAAGACGATTTTGGAGCATTTTAAGGTGGAGTACAACATTGCAAAAAAGGAAACTCTTCCGTTAAATTGTAACATTGGTTCTAGTTATAAAGCGATGAGGGTCGAGAGTTTTTAGTTTTAATTATACAAACATAAAATTTTAAATTTATATTTTCTGTGTCAAAAAAAAATTCTACAGATGTTTTAAAAGACAATTTTAAAGCATTTGAAGGCGGAATACAACACTGCAAAAAACGCAGATCTTCAGTTAAACTATAATATTATTTTTAGTTGTAAAGCAACGAGAGTAGGGAGTTTTTAAATTTTTTGGTGCTTCTCTATTCTGGTTCAAAGAGAATGTTTTACATTAAAATTTTTATTTGAAAAAGACGATTTTGAAGCATTTTAATGCGAAGTACAACATTGCAAAAAAAATCAGTTTTCAGTTAAATTGAAACATTTTGTCTAGTTATAAAGTATTGAGGACCGGGAGTTTTTTTTGGGCTTCCCGATTCTGCTTCAAATTATCAAAAAAAAGTTTTAAACTCAGATTTTTGATTTCTAAAATTCTGGTCAGCGCCAAATGTAGATAAGCTAGACAACATGACTCACTCGCCTTTTTTTGTAAGTTTATAAAGACTGGTCGCACTAGTTCCGGTCAGCCTTAATTTTTTTACCAATTTGGTTAGTTCAGCTGAGTCGCAACACTCTAATAATGGAGAAAATTACATGTAATTTTAACTCTTTTTAATACTAAACTCACTAATTTGTGAGAATTGTTTTCTTACCGGTGACACTTTAAATTCTCTAGGGACAATTATCTCGTGTTTTTGAAATCTGCAATTAAGTTCCTTAATCAATTTTTGGTAACGGTAAATCTTCTATTTCTTGACTTTGCAAACTTAGGTTTTAAGCCAACAGCTACGTAAGAGTTGCTAACCTCGTTATGTTAAAATAAACTTTAGTTTCGAGATTTTCTTGTATATCGGGCTGTGAGTTTTTGAACTTAAGTTCCTAAGAGAACTTTGAAGTCCGACGAACACATTAATTTTGTATTTACCATTTCGTTGTTGCATGCATTCGCTGAGTACCCTGCAGATAAACTTTAACTAAATTATAATCATACACACTTTTTCTAATTCTTTCAATTTATTTTTTGCCTAATTGTTGTAATATTTCAACACCAAGTGTATGTTAGTCATATTAGAGACCAGCTCCCGATTTACTAACAAGTCAGTTGCTTCGTACAGACATTTTCTTTTCCCGAGCAAAAGCTGAGATCTAAAGAATGGGGATGAAGAATAGTTCGGCATTTGAAATGCAAAAACGTTTGGCTTCTTGTAAAACGTTTGGTTTCTTGTAGGGAAAATAAAAAACATTAAAATAACAGCACCGTTGTGTAAAACTGTTTTCCTAACTTCAATATTTTTTTTTTTAAGTTTGGTTCATTTACCACTGAGGGGCACTTGGAGTTACTCCATGTACACTACCTGCCTTGTCCGCCCTGCCTGTACAGCCTGTCTAGCCTCACCTAGGTGTCACAAATGTCAAGTCTGTCATACGCCACACCTCACCTGTACTATGTCACACAATTGTCATATTTCACACGTCATCTGTCATATGTCATGTTTGTCACATTTTATAAGAATGAGAGCATTTTGGAGCCCCGGGCCGTAGACGTAGATTTCGAGGTCAAAGTTCTCAGAACCCGATCATTATAACTACTTACTGTAACCTTGGTACCCAATTTAAAAAAAAAAGCATTTTATAATGAGTTGCAATTATGCCTAATACTGGTTGAAATCACGTTATTAAAGGCGTTGTGTCCAAATAGCAGTTTTATATGCGAAATTCTAGAGACACTGACACCCTTGAAAATCTAAGTGATTTTGTAACACTTAATAATAGTTTTATTGAATTATAAAACATAGTCAAATTCAAATCCTGACGTCAAATTTGTAATTACTAAACGTTTAATTAATCTCCGCATACCGTCAATTTTGAATATATAAAAGAACAAAATTTATAATTGAAATAACAATTTATTACCGGAGACATATCAATAAAGTTATCGCGCCACGCCGAACGTAGTTCCATGTAATATCGGCATAAATTCAATTTCAATATTTACAATCGCAAATTAACTTTATAATTAACTAATTAGGTTAACAAAATCTGATTTATTTTCGCTGAATGCTTGTTAATATGTTAATTAAAACTATAATGTAGGTATCATAATAGGATGAGTGCACTGATTCAAACTTCGGGGGCATTGAGTTATATCGCGGAAACTCATAATAATTTATTGGTAAATATGTTTTTATCGCACTAATACAATTTTAGTTTTTGCCTGTTTCCCGAATTTCAAATTGTGCGAAAGCGCCATCCTATTGCCGGTTGTAATGTTTATAATTAAAACCTTCCTGACACTGTTTGAATTCAATTTCCATTACAAATTTAAACTCATCAATGAGCAAAACTGTGCATTCCAATTAATTATACTTATATTTAATTTACATACACGTTTCATAGCGTAAATTGATAGTTTTTTGGCTAATAATTGTTTGGCGCCACTAGGTCAACAATTTGGAGGTATTATTTATGTTAATATTTGAGTTGGGGATGAAAGAAAAAATCATCTTAATTATTCGAGCTCGTGTTCCCCTCATTATTTGTTGATGGCGGATTTCCCATCTATTATCTTTACTTAACAGTTCACTTCTCACTCGAAACTTGGGCAGACACGAACAATGAGGAAACAAGTCCCCGCTAAACCTATCACTAGTAAGATTCGTGTGTACTCTAAATAGAACAAAAAACTAAGTGTAATTTAGACCTTAGAGTCAAGGGGCAGGAGAATAAAGTTTTACGGTTACAACAAGGGGCTTAACGATAGATCTCTAGCTGACAATGGCCACGAGGCATGCATAAATTCAGTAACGAAGATTGATTGTCCTGGACTGACAAGGAAGATAAATTATTGACAATACTTAACACTTCTTGCTGTGATTAAATTATTAACACAGAGCATACGGCTTTTAGCATAATATCGTGACATGCTAAAGGCAACGAAAACCATTTGTAGCCGCTGAACACGTTCTCTTATTTCATAATTTATTATTATAGTTTAGACAAGTTTTCATAAATAACGAAATTAAATTTTTTGATAACTCTCATTCTCAGCATCAAGAAATACATTCTGCGACTACTAGTAGTGTAGCATGTGGACTAACCCTTGAGAAAAGGGAGGGGGGATGTACAAATTTTGTTTTTGTTAATTGTCTTTTTATGTCTTCCATAAATGACGACTCCACAGTTCATTAATACATTGATGCTGAAGCAGTAAGAGCAGTATTGCTTTTACAAGCTCATGATCCATAAGAAACTAGAGATTAATTTGCGAATCTCTAGTCTGTTATGGACTAGTCCTTCGTCTCCAGTTGAACATTTAATGCTGTTTCCAAATAACTACAAACAACCATAACCAATTCACGTATAACTATTGTAGATATCCAATAATTCATATGAGGCCATACATTCTAAATGTGTTGATGTAGTACACATAGCTAGCTTACTGGTCCCTTTAGGCATTTCAAATAACAAGTATAACATTTGCAAATATTTAATGAATTGAAGCAACCAATTCTAATTTAATTGTAAGCACACTGGGCAAATCATTGATTTAGTGATTTGTTATTCCAGCACATATCCATATGAAGCTCTGATATTTAATTATGTCGGCATTGTGTTTTAACTTGACAGACGCAACAACTTTGAAGCTTTTTAGGAAATTAAGCAAACCATTTTCGGTTTACCTGTAACTACAGCATTCATCTCCATAAGGCTCTAACTTATAATCGTTTCGATGCATATATTTCTCAAATACCAACTCACTGATATGCCAAATTTTTACCAAGCTAACAATTTTGGAGCATTTAATGGAATAAATATCTATATTTAGTTAAAGAAATAAACACGTCGAGTAGATATGCAGCAGGGCTTCTGGCCCAGTTTTACTAATTTTCTCATTTAAATTCCCCTAGGGAAATTTTATATAGAATAGGCTGTACCATATCCTTGTTTCAGCACATATGCAGTAACAAGAAGAGCTTTGGAGGGGAAGTAGTCAAGGCTTCTTCCTTTCCCTGGTTTAGATCATGTATACAGCTTCATGATGGACCATGAAGTCCATCACTCATTGTCTTATTTCAAATGATGGTTATCTCGTAACAGGTCCCATTGTCAAGGTCACTGGTCAAAGTAATATCTACTGAGTCCGGTCACTGGTGTAGGTCACTGGTCAAAGTCATATCTACTGACCCACAGTCCATCTCGGCTCTGTCATCGCTTCTGGTCACCTCATTTTTAACACTATCTGACAACTTGACCAACCAATTAAATGCCTTCATTTCTAGAAGACGACCGAATAAGTCCATGGCCAATGTCTAAAAATGCTAAGCAGAAATTGAGGGCTGCAAATGTCCATTGCAGACAATCAGCACATTGTTCCGATCATATAATCTGCTATATTCCTTCTCATTCTAGGCCATTAATATTGAGTTGATATACTTTCAACAACATGATGTCCACTAAATGGTGTGTCATGATATTTAAATATGATTTGATTATTGGTTACAAATAGGTGTATCTATTGACAGAAAAGTTGAGCAAATTTGGACTAAAGAAATAGTCCTAGACAATTTAAAGTTATAAAAAAACAGAAAGACACAAGGCAGAGGCATCATAATATCATAAAATTACCATCTGGACTAACAATTTTTAAATCTGCTTGAACAAGGAAAAAAAATTATTTGTAGTTATATTAGAAATCTATCGTTTCTGTTTTTCGCTTTTAATAAAATCAGAAAAAAAATTAGTAAAATGTTTCGGTATTACTATTTTTCGAAAACTTTAAAACTTGTCCAATCTACTCCTTTTCTATGGTCTGCGTCTATTTCACATTCCTAAAGTAATTAAAATTTTTGTTTTCTTCCGTAAATCGTTGGAATTGAATCATCGGATCTGATATATTATTTAGAATATTCTCTAGTTCCACCTCATCAATCGTCAGAAATCCACTAGCAGTTACCAGTAAATAGGAAAAAATAGCCAGAAAAAACAAGAAAATATCCTTGACCCACTTAGAATGAAGAACATTCTCTATATCACAATCTAAAGTGTTTTCAGGGCTATGAAGCCATGGTCCAATGGAATTTCTTCCTAACGTTTCCTCTACAGCTGCAAAGACATTATCAAGTGCGATGAGGCAATGGGCGAAGAGATCTCCCGTGCTTTCCGACGTTGACTTTCTCGACTGTGGTGTGAATGGTAACTGCGCCCATATCGTCATGATATTTTGATAATGTTATTTGATAATGTTTGCCGCAGATGTAGGTGAAACGTCAGGAAGAAATTCCATTGGACCACTGCTTCAAAACCCAGGAAACATTCCACAATACAACTTGATTTTTTATAGTAAACAAACATCTCTCATCGACCAGAAAAATTTAAATAAGGAGAATACATTTGGAAAAATTTATATCGATAACAAACATTAAAAAATGTAACAGGGCATGGCCATAAATATATAGGATAAGGAAAACAATAGCTGTAAGAAGAAATGTATAGTAGAAACGAGCAAAAACCTAAACCAAATGGTAATAAAATTGAGGATAAAACCGGGAAAAAAAATTGAAAAAATCTCAAAAATATAAAACTGGTAGAGTTGGAAACTGCTGTTTGTGCAGACCTGATCTGTGATTGTGAGCCATGGTTAACAAAATATTAAGTTAAGGAATGAGGAGAGCACTATTGGAGAGGTCACATTCAACCAAATGGGGGAAGGTAAAAAACTAAAAACCACGAAGTAACAATTTTAAATGTTTAATGAATTTTAACGATTTTAATATTTCGTGTCTCTTAAGTGTGTTTTTATTTACTGTGCATTTTTTGTCAAATCCTTTCTGACGAGAAAATTTTCATACTCCTTAGATTTTTAAGCCAAAAGCACTAATTATTTACTTGCTAGACACAGATTTGGCACTGATGAAGGGTTTAAGCTGAAACCGGCCCGCCTAAAATTGACATCACTGACATTGTACGTCAGTGATGACGTTCAATGACAAAAAATATTTTCAGATACATATTCTATATTAGATAGTTAAAAATCACTTTACTATTAATATTGTAATTAGATAGTTAAACAAAATGAAAAAAATCTAGGCAATTTAATGATGTAAAAATACACATGATCTCACATTTAAAAAAATAATTTCATCCGATATCTAAAAAATTTTTGGAAAAAAATTATATACTTTTGGATTTTGCGCAAAGAAGCCTATAAGGAGCAGTTTTAAGTTGGTTGTTAACATTCAGATAGTCGAAAATACAGTCAAAATATTGCGATTAATCGAAAAAGGTTTCCCAAAACCTCTTGGATATCGGAAGTAAAAGAGCGATGGATCAGAAAAGAGAATCGAGCTAGTAACACATATCTTACTTTTTATCTATTGGTTTTGGAACTGTATGCTGCTCAATCAATAAAAAAGGGCCAAACTCTATACATGATGTAACAGGTTGTTCTGCTTGCAATTTCAAACATGGCGCTGTGTAGGACGCTTCTATTAAAGCCTTCAAAAGTTCAATAATTGTGACTTATTTTCGACTTGGTTAGTACGATTTTACACAAGACTTTGTTGACCAATAAAGATGTAAAAAATTTTAATAAAAGACATAAATTGGATTTATGTTGCTCTATTATCCATAAAAACAGATTGATACCAATAGGACTTTTTCAGAAACCGCTAAGGTATGTATGGGATTTTTTCTCTCAGTTGATTTTCAAACTATCGGATTGATACAATCTACTATGTCACACAACTGTCATATGTCACACGTCATCTGACATATGCCATCTGTCAAGCCTGACACATTTGACAAGAATGACAGCACTTTAGGGCCCCGTGCCCCCTTTTACATTTGGGCTCACGTAGACTTCAAGGTCAAAGTGTCCCAGAACCCTGTCATTATAACTACTCACTGTAACCTTAGTAGCCAATTTATAAAATAAAAACATTTTATAATGAGCTGCAATATGCTTGATACTAGTTGAAATCACGTCATTAAAGGTGTTGTCTCTAAATAGCACTTGTATATGCGAAATTCTAGATAAACTGACACCCTTGAAAATCTAAGTGATTTTAAAACACTTAATAGTTTCAGGGTTCTCATTGAGAAAAAAATGTTCCTCCGATATTTAGAAAAAAAAACAAGTTTATTGCTAACTTTCGAAGAATCGAAAAAACAGTGAAAGTATTGTGATTAATCGAAAAACGTTAATTTCCCAAAACCTTTTGAAAATCGGAAATAAATCAAGGTAGAGCGATGAATCAGAAGAGAAAATCGAGCTAGTAACACATCTCTTACATTTTATTTATTAGTTTTGGCCCTGTATGCTGCTAAACCAATGAAGAAGGGTCAAACTCTACATATAGCGTTATCTTCTGAGCGAACACAGAACGTTTGACGCAACACTACAATATTATCCAACAAGAATATAATGTAAGCCTTGATTCCCGAAGGTGACGTTTGCGCCCACGGTTTCACCTGAAGGATACGAATACGAACAGAGTGATACGAAAGGCCTTTTCAGAAAGCGCCAAGCTCTTCATCTGTATGGGATTTTTTCCTATCAGTTGATTTTCAAATTAACGGATTGATAAAATGTAAAGGTCTGCTGCAACTGTAGACAGTTATCTTCATCCTATTGATCATCTTCCACGATAGTCTTTATAATCAAGTTGTTTAAAAATCAGCTATAGGACATAATCCTAGCAAATCATAGCTTACAATACCTTATATATGGTACATTTAGTAATGTTGGTAGAGAATAGGCTAATCTCAGTGACGTCACAACTGTAAAATCGACAGTGACAGGGCGCTACGTCAAACCATTGAAATGACGTCCTGTCAATTCTGTAATTGTCAATTGACCATTCCAGACTTACGTCATTTGACGTGTCTGCCCCCAAGGCAATATGGCGGACCAGCCAGTTTATTAATTATGACTAACATATTTGTTTTGATGTTTTACGATTTTCTTCAGTACTTCAGCTACATTTATAAATTCTGTAAAAACTGTAAAATCGAAAGTGACAGGGCGTTACGTCAAACCACTGAAATGACGTCCTCTCAAATCTGTCATTGTCAGTTGACAATTCCAGAATTACGGCATTTGACGTGTCTGCCCCTCAAGGCAATATGGCGGACCAGCCAGTTTATTAATTATGTTCTACGATTTTCTTCAGTACTTCAGCTACAAAACTATAAATTCTGTAAAAACTGCCCCCAAGACAATATGGCGGACCAGCCAGTTTATTAATTATAACTAACATATTTGTTTTAATATTTTGCGATTTTCTTCAGTACTTCTGCTACAAAAACTATAAATTCTGTAAAAACTGTAAAATCGACAGTGACAGGGCACTACGTCAAACCACTGAAATCACGTCCTCTCAATTCTGTCATTGTAAGTTGACCATTCCAGAATTACGACATTTGACGTGTCTGCCCCCCAAGGCAATATGGCGGACCAGCCAGTTTATGAATCGTGAATAGCATATTTGTTTTGATGTTTTACGATTTTCTTCAATACTTGAGCTTCGAAACTATAAATTCTGCCTTGGAGCTTTTACCTATACAATTTAGGAATATATTATAAATATATCTCCATGACGATCAAGATCACGTTTTAAGTTCTGTTTGATATTTAAATAGGTTTTTCTGCCATGCCTTGGGGGGCACACAAGTCAAATGACGTAATTCTGGAATGATCAATGGCGCCCCCTAGCACGATAATGTAACGTATATTTCCGGGCTTCAACTGAGTTTTTAATGGAAGACGTCAATCCAGCAGTTAAGTTTGTCTATGAGACCATATCCGGACTGCCGTTTTCCCGTTTCGTTTCAGCTTTAGCCATTTCTATACAGGGTGATCCAAAATTCAGTACAAAGATTTTAAGTGCATATTTGTGGGGACAGAATAAAACGTTTTTTTGCTATAAACATGGGTCCTAAAATGAATGCCCTCCCCTCTACGGACGCTCAAAGTTGAGATTTTTTAATTGTGGGTGTATTTATTCAGGAAAATTCTTGAAAATTTGTAGATCCCCGTCTCTCAACGAGCCACAATTAAAAAGAAATTAGTAGTAAAGTAAAATTTTTTTTCAACTTTGAGCGCCTGTAGGGGGGAGAAGGATCATTTTAGGACCTATGGTTATAGGAAAAAAACGTCTTATTTTGACTTCGTAAATATGCCCTTAAAATCTTTGTATTGAATTTTGAATCACCCTGTATATATAACATTTCCAGGGAAATTTCTATTTATTTATTTTTTCTATTTATCCAGCCATTTCTATTTATCTATTTTTTGTTAATTTGATATTATTGTAGTCTCATTAAACAACCATCTTTGTTACCTAAATCATTTTACCGTTTTTATAGAAATTAGCCTGACGTTGAAATTTTACCTTCATATACATTGCTTATTGAGTATATTTTGGGCATATTGGGCATAAAAAAATCACGTTTAATAACGTTACGTATTCCGTAAATAGAACGTCGTCATGATGGCGATATTACGTTATGTATTGTGTGATCATAACGTCGTGTGTTACGTCAATATAACGCCGTGCTTATGACGTCAGTTGTCTGAGACATTTGACCGTCTTTTTAACGTCAATTTAACATCAGTGCGACACGTCATCGATGTGACAAACTGCCGCACTAAAGACGTTAAATTTACGTTAGCATGCTACTTGGGTTATTTTGTTGCAATTCTGTCATATTGGTCAGTTGACCATAAAACGACGCATAGATATCTCGTCCAAAAATCGTCGGTCGCGACGTCCTATCGACGTTATATTTGTATCAAAATAACGTTTTCTGGACAAAGTGTTGTCGTTCTAAAACGATGGGGTGGCAAAAATTTATATTGAGGAAAGTAGATATATTAGGAGGGACCCTCCTCCTCCCTCCTTCAACGCGCATGCGTAAACCTCCACCGGGCACCCTATGGGGGAGCCTTCTCCTCCCTCCTTCATCGCGCATGCGTAAACCTCCTCCGGGCATCCTATGGGGGAACAACCTCCTCCGAATTTTTAGTGCTCATGACGTCCTCCTCCGGGCTACTGCTTCACACTTATCACAAAACCCCACCACAAAGCCACCACTACCACTACAAGACCGCCACCAACATATGATTATAGGCAAGTTAAGACACAAGTTGACATACCAACTGCAAGAGTTAGAGTTATTACAGGTGGAAAGTTTTGATTTCATTTTCAAAAAACGTCATTCTCTAAATTTACTAGCCTAGGAGGTTCCCCATGGGATGCCCGGAGGAGGTTTACGCATGCGCGTTTGAAGGAGGGAGGAGGTTCCCCTAATAATTCTACTGAGGAATTGAAAATAAAAAGTCAAAAATGCAGCGTGTTGTTGTGTTTGTCCCAGCCTGCAATTTTATTGCCTGCTAGTTGCAATTTTTTTAGAAAAAAGTTACAAAAAATTAAATACAGAAAATACAGCAAGAGAAGACTTTTTTTATGTAACATGAATAATTAAATGTTACAAGCAGATGCAGTAACAATATAAAAATATATATATTTTTTTAAAACTTGGTTTTCTTTAACCTGCTTCAGAACACCACTTATGACAGCAGAATTAAGTCAATTAACGTCCAGATTTTGTCTTTATATATGGCCTTGCGACGTCTTATGAATGTGTCTTACTTTCGTCATTAACACGTCTAACTGGCCACCTAAATAACGTCTTCCGGATCAAGTGCTGTCATCTAAAAGATGTCTTAAAGACGAAACGCGTTTCCTGGGATGTCACCTTTTTCTGTTCAAAAGGCATGATCTTTGGACATATCATTTTACAGCCATGGACAAAAAATATTAATTCCATATATAGGATTTTTTTTCCTGCCACAAACCTTGCAACATTTTGCGGTCAGTTAATGGAAGTATAACTATTTCGTTGGACTTAATTCCGTTAAACCCCCACAAACTAGTTACGTTTATCAACAAATCCCGGGCCGAAGTATCGTTTTTCAGAAGTCCGAGACCGCTGCGTTGGCTTTTTGTACAAAAGCGAAAAGATTAATTATTATTCCATTTAGGTTAGAAAGGGACAACGTTCCAAAATTGTCAAGAAAACTATATTTGGATCCGTGTTGGACTTATAGTGTCCAGTACGGCTGTCCGGCCGGGCAGGCGACAGCTGTCGAGTCCCTTTTCATCGTCTGCATAAAACAACGGACTAAAAACGAATCTGCATCTCATGTTTCCATGTAGGGGGGCTGCTTTGCTTTGTTCTTACTTTCCGGAAAGTAGATTTTTGTCATTAAAAAAAATTCCTAATTGGAGAATAATTTCCCTTGATGACGTCAATACATTAGACAAATATCTATATTTAGTTATCTGAAAGATTTTATTAGGATTCATTAACTTAAATAATTAAACAAGCCAAGACTAAGCGGTATATACTTTTAATGAAACCTTATATGAAAACTTTATTGAATTAAGCGTTTCTTAGATGTTAAGGTAAATTGGATTTGGATTACCATATTACGTTAGTTAGCTTGGATTAATGTTTGCCTGTCTGTCTGAAGATTAAAACTTGAAACACACAATTTTACTGTTTCAGATGGTAGGCCACAATGAGGTGTTTTCTTATGCTGTTCGAGTAGAAATTAAGTAGGCACCTAAATTTAAAAATTATCCGGTTTACTTGACGCGCTGTGTATTTTAAGTAAGAACAACCGCATTTGTTCGGGAGCTCAAAAGATAAAAATTAAGAAACAAGAAACAGTCATATTTCATTGGGGTTAAGTCTAACAACCCAAGTTTTTACCCCATAATGCACTGGGTCACAGGCTGCTGAAAAATAAGCAGCCGTCTGTTCCCGGAAAGGTCGAGACTAAGACACTCTATATTAATTTCCCAGGCGGGCTATATATTTTATTACACTTACTTGTTTCCCTCTTGGAACTTACATTATTTTTCAAGTGTATGAAATGTTACTAATTGCACAATGCATAAATATCGCATAAAGGTTTAGCTTCTTCTTTTTGTAAATTGTCACTGTAGCAGGCTGAATTTGAATTTAATTGTGTCTGAACTTTAAAATCCCATCAATATTAGGGTCCAAAGTTAAAATTAATAGCAACGCCGATATTCCTTCTAGCTCGGATGAAGACTTTTTCAAAAGTAACTCTAGGAAAAGGTATATTGATTTTACTACATCCCTAATATAGGAGTTTTCGATTAAGGCTTAATGCTGTCTAGATTGGCGTTTAAGATTATAAACCCTCTGCCAATTATGGAGCAGATCCCCTTTCTTTTGTAATAGAACGGAAGGCGCTAACCCTTACTTTTATTACAAAGGTATTGGTACGATTTAATTTCGAATATCTCCGCTCTAGGCTATTTTCCATTTGTGTGTTTAGGGATTGTTTTCAATGCGACAAAAGTTTACTTTCGCAGTTTCATCCTGCTGTAATTACGACGTAAACTTATATACATCATCCCCATCAAGTTTAATAAGAGGGGGATTGAATAAAATGCATCCGAAAATCTAATTGAACTCCACTGTGCAAACAATGCCTAAAACAAGACAGGCTAGAGACTTCATTATACATACCTTTAACAAACGATGGGAACGAGGGAGTGAACCGAACGGCTTTAATTAAAAAACTTGAGGCAGCAAATATCTATCGAAAAAGGCATGTGGGGACTACTTAATTACTTAAAAATATTCACGAAACTCATGAATAAAAGGTCTCCGAAATCAACGGTTTCGAATAACATTGGACTTGGAAAAAGTTGCGCATATCTATTAGGCGAAGACTAATTAAATTTTAAATGTTAATTGTTACCCGAAGCGAATGGGAGGTGCCCAGGGGTTAGCACTCAAAAATTTAAATTGAGTGCACTGAGATAAGCGGTTTTTATTTAAAACCAAGGATCTCGCATATATTTTTAAACTCATTTTTACCCTAAGTAAATATTTTTACCTATCTGGGAGTTATATAACATAATGTTCAATATCTAGAAGTATGAGTTTTTAATCACGTTGTTAATTTGGGTCAAGAGCCACGCCTAGTATTGATTGGACATCTCAATAGATTTTTGTTAGAATTACCTTTTACCATAGAAAATTTAATGCAATTTAAGCCTGCGCCAAGTATGTAGTCAGTTTCCAAAAATTATTGAGAAAAACCTGGTTTAAACACAAAACTAAATCCTTTGGACACTCCGACTCTGTGCATGTGAGATCTTAGGTGGCTATGTCCTGTGTACAGTGCAGTGACCACTCTGATTTGTCTCCTATTTCGTCTGAGGAATGTTTGGGCTTTTGCCCTCCCTGTTCCCGTAATAATTTTTTTGGAGTGTGGTAGGTTCTCCCACCAGTCCTGGGACTTGGCATTGCTCCATTTCTGGAGTTCAGCCTTGACCAGAGACTATGGTACTCCAAGTGCCGGCTCCGGACCTGACGCCCTCTTGGCTATAGAGTCGGCCCTCTCATTGCCTTTGTGACCACGATGACCCTTGCTCGGGGTACTAAGTAGATAAAACAGTGTAGTTGAATCCTTTTGCACGGTATCTACAGGAAAGAAAAGGCATCATCCGCGCCAAATCTGAGTTCAGCAAAAAAGTCATTCATGCTTTTAACTTAAAAAAATTCAGGTGGAAGAAAATGTACTGGGCAAAAATGAGCTAAGTCAATAGGTCTAAATACAGTAAATAGAAGATAAAAAAAACATTCCAAAAACACCACTTAAACAGACAAGACATGGTAAAATCATTAAAATTAGTGAACATTTAAAATTAGCACAAACTCGTGCTTTCTTGTTGATTACCTTCCCCCCTCAAAACTGGTGCAAGTCCCAGTGGGCTGAGGGTAACCTTTCTAGTAGTGTGCTCCTGATCAAGAAGGTCAAGTTTAAATTTATTGGGATCTCTAACAAGTTAAGGATTGATTGATTGCAAATGAGTGATTCCACGAGAGCAGCTCGTGCACCGCGACCTACAAGATCTATTGGGCCTCGATATCAATTAAAGTTTACTCAGAAGGCTCAGTACTTTTTGAAAGTCCATTATTGCCTTGAGTGAGATTTTGCCGGTGATCGAATGTGTATTCTTCCGAAGTTCTGAAATCTAAGTCTTTCAAATGAAGGACATTCACTCAGGATGCGTTCTACAGTCTCATCATCCTCTGTGCACAGTCTCCATTCGGCATTTTCTGCTAGGCCTTACCTACGCGCATCGACATTGCCCAGTGTATTGTTGCGAACTCAGGGTTCAATAATTCCAGTGTAACGATTTAACACCAAAACACTATCTATTTGTCCCAGAATTACACACAGGGACAATTCAACTACTAAATAACTCACTACTTAAGAATTTATAGCCTTCTATTATCGTTCGGTATTTTAGCTTACTTATAGCTCGATTACAATAAGACTACTCTAACTGCGCGCGCTATTCGCCTTTTATACAAACTCCTAAAAATACAGAAAAACCTAGAACGTTCTTGGTAAGAATTCTTGAATATTCTCACATAAAGAAAATGGTTGTAAACAACTACCTTCTAGATAAACAGAGCAATAAATCACTCGTGTCACACAGAGCAATAGATCACTCGTGTCTCTACTGAGTGTCCCCACTACTGAAATGTGGACATAAAAGAATTCTTAAAATATCATGGATAGACAGAATATCAAACATCATAGTACTCCAAAACTTAATAAAAAATAAAAATTTGTTCACAGTAAAAACAAGAAATTTGGAGTATTTAGGACACATCATGGGAAGCGAAACCAAATATAAATTGTTCAAATGCGTACATCCACGGTTCAAGGCAAAAAGGGAAAACATAAATATCCTGACTAAAGAACTTGAGGACCTGGTTTGAAACATCAACCACTCATCTTCAAAGCAGCATTCGTTAACGATGAGCACTTGAAGAAGAAGAGAGCAGGTGTCGGTCTTTTCGCTTAAACATCTTCTTGTAATCTTTTGTGTTGCATGTAAAATGCTTTTATTTGGAATTCTAAATTTTGCCGAAAAATGCTTATAAATTTAATTCTTTAAATATGCCACCAGAAAAAGAAATCGAGAAGATGTGAGGTCTGGTGACCCTGGGGGGTTACGTGGTTGGCCCCTCTATATCTATTATCAAAGTTTCCATTCAATAACACTCTAACTGCATGCAGCATTGTGGGGGCATAAAAGAGCATTTTTTGAGCCCTACACAAGCCAATAGAAATTCAAATTAATTCAGCTGTTGTACATTTCCCTACAGATTATGGTAACCTTAGCATGATAAAATTTTGAGAGAGGTAATAATTAAATCTTGAGTCAAACAGAGGCGACATTAGGCAAATTGAATTGAGCATCCAAATTGAAATGAAAAAGACAGCCGATAATAATGCTCACTTGAGCGTGGTGAAAAATAAGCAGACATGTGTGTGCCGTGTTTCTCGAAAGATCGGAAAGGCACTCTAAGAATATTAGTTTTTTAGACTTGCAATATATTTTATTGCTGCTATACGATATGGAAAATTTATGACAATATCAAGGAATAATTCATTTGGTGGAGGTAGCAGGTATTTTGCAAATAATGTCGGGAACATGATGGGTGAAACGTTCCCATCTTTGCAACCATTTTTCCTTCGTATAACGCCTTTCGAATACTGAGAGGCGTCTTGAAATATCACGTACTATATAAGTACATTAAAACCTATCGGCCCTAAACCAACCTGGGAGGTACGAAATAACTCGATTTTCTTTGTTTACCATAATTCCAACTAGCTGTTTAAATAAGTCAATTTCTATGCAAATAATACATAAATCGAATGAAAAACAATTGTAACTTTGCCTTCTGTCAGTAGAATAAATAAATTAAAGCTGCGGATAACCGAGGTTTGCTGGCATTTTAGTTTTGCTTGGTTACCTTGTTCACTCAATAATAACTCTCGTATGGAGTTGCTGAAATTAAATGTACATAGAGAACGGAATGAACTAGTTAACTCTAATGAATTTAACTCTTGTTAAATATTTATCTACAGTCTATTTTCCTTAAAAATAAAATAATATGTTTAATTAGCCATATATTATTAACCGCATTGCGGTTATCAATTATGCTAATTACGCCTATATAAATTTATTCATTTTGTACCACACAAACCATAGAGATAAGGGATAATATGTGGCCAATCCTAAAAAATCTATTTGCATATTAATAACAATAGTATTGGTTAATGTTTTAAAATAATAACGCTAATTTCATTAGTGATGATGTCGCTGATGGTAAGACAGATGATCCCCCACGGAATAGTGCTTCACTGAATCATAAATCATCACCCAATCGCAATTGCACTATATAACTAGTTAGTTTCATCGAATCGTTGAAGAGCAATCATTAGATATGTTTGTCAGTGTATCACAGACTTTAAATTCCAATTTAGGATTGCTGTTATCATCACATGAATGGACGTGCGCGATGCTTAAGGTTTAATTTGAATTAGAGCGAGTATTGTTGAGTGCATACTCCGCACGTGCTGGCTTGTTTGATACGGTAAATTTGTAATTCCTACTATCACAGACTTTCCATTTACACCCGAACAAGAGACAAATAAATGAGATTTAAACGCACAATGTTGCTGACGCTAATCGAATAGTCGTTAGCGTTAGTAAATCCCACTTGAAATTAAATGCGATCGCAGCTTATTCTGCCTAAAATTCAGCAACAACTCGTCGAATGACCTAAATCATTCGAATTGCTCAAATTATTTAAACGCACGATCTTTGTGAAATGTGGCGAATGTTCAAGTTTTCAAAATATATTACCAAAAAACAAAAAAATTCACAATCTTGATGCTAAATTATCATACACTCACTCGATGGTTAGTTGTTCCATTGCAATTTCGGCAAATGCCCGCGTTTGTTTGTTCAAAGGATTATGGCAATTTGCTCTAAAGATTATGAACTGCAACTCCACGAATAAACAAACGCTCCTTCGGATTTAGCCGACATTACTGTTGCGCTATTGCCAGCAAGAGGAAAATTTCCATAGTAATTTATACAATGCGTTTTACATGCGCTATCTAGTGCCTAAAATTTAATTCCAATTATTCATCTGTTTACCAATATATTAAACGAATTTACTCATTTAGGCTTTATGTTAGCATGCCACTGTGAAACAGGCATGACTACGTTCTGCTCTCTTCTAAAAGCCACTATAATCAAATTAAAGTGAGAGATTCAAACGAGAAACTTCAAAACGAAAGAGCATAATAAACCCATAAGAGACCGAGTTCTAATATACTAGTATAAAAGTGGAAAACAAAGAAATGGCTCTTCTCCTCCTCCTCCGAAAACCCAAGAAAGCATACCTCCTCCTTCAAACACCTCAGAGACCCCACATATGCGGAAGAGTAAAATGGTGGCTATAGGAATAGGAGGATGCGGAGGATGGTTTTTCCTCTATCTCTACTTTCCTTTTATATTCCTTTCGCCAATATTACCCTCTATTTTGGAAAATTAGAAGCCACTGCGTCAAGTTTATAAGTAGAGAATAAAAGAACCACTCTGCTCCTCCTCATCTGAATACCCAAGAGTGCACACCCTCCTCTTCCCAACATCTTAGAGAACACTTCCTCTTCCTCCAAAAACCTAAGAGAGCGCTTCCTTCATCTTCAAAGCCTCGATAAAGCGGACCATCCTCTTCAAAATGCTCAGTGCGGAGGAGTAAAATGGCGCGCTCTATTGATTACTTTTCTGTTGCATTCCTTTCTCCAAAATTACTCCCTATTTCGGCAAATTAGAACTCTCATTAGAACTTCGCATAAACTCCACAGAGACTACTAATTCAAATAAAGTAAAAACATATTTTTTAATACCGCAAAAAGAGTAGAACAGAATCAAGTAGAGAATAAATAAATGACTATCTTCCTTCTCCTCTAATCCAAAATCTCGGAAAATCCAAGATGGACTCCAAAATACCCAGTGCGGAGGAGTAAAATGTTGGGCTCTTTTGGGTATTCGGAGAAGGAGAATGGTCTCCCCTCTATTTCTTACTTTTCTGATGCATTCCTTTCTCCAAAATTACTCTCTATTTCGGCAAATTAAAAGCCATTAGATTTTCAGTTCTTCATTATTTTTTCTTATGGTAATATATCTCATAAACTCCAAAGAGACCTAATTCTAATAAAGTAAAGACATATTTTATTTATTATCGCAAAAAAAGTAGAATAGAATCAAGTAGAAAATAAAGAAATGTCTCTCCTCCTTCTCCTCCGAAAATCCAAGACGGCACACACTCCTCCTCCAAAAACCTGAGGAAAATAGAGACTCTTCCTTCGAAACCCAAGAAAACCCACCTTTCCCCTCCGAAAACTCTCCATCTCCGAAGCTCCAAGATATCGAACCTTTCTCCTTAAAATACTCAGTGCGGAGGTGTAAAATGGTCCACTCTATTAGGTATTCGGAGTATGTGGGAGAAATAGAGGTACCCCCTATATTCTCTACTCTGTTGTAGTTTTCTTGCCAAAATTACTCTCTATTTCTGCAGATGAGAAGACATTGCGTAATTTTCAGTTTATGAGGACACACCCTCTTACTCCGGAAACACAAGAAAGCACACCTTTCCTCTCCCAATACCTAACAGGGCGCACCCTCCATCTCCGAAGCCCCAAGAAAATTTTTTCCTCAAAATACCCAGTGCGGAGGAGTAAAGTGGTGCGTTCTATTGGGTTTTCGGAGGAAGAGGAGGTGAAGAATGGTCCCCCCTCTGTTCCCTACTTCCTTGTTGTATTCCTTTAAGCATTTGTGTAATTTTCCGTTTATGTTTTTTTTTGTAGTTTAGTTTACTATATACTGTTAAGTTACCGAAATCCAATAATGTAAACACACATTTATAAGTAGAGGATAAAGGAATACTCCTCCTCCTTCAAAAACCCAAGAAGACGCACCCGCCTCCCTCAAAATACTCAAAGAATACATCCTCTTCCTCCGAAAGTCCGAGAAAACTCACCCTTCCCCTTCGAAAAATTAAGAGAGCGCACTTTTCATCTCCAAAGTCCCAAAGAAGCACATCTTTCTTCTAAAAATACCCAGTGCGGAGGAGTAAAATGGTGCGCTCTTTTGGGTATTTGGAGGACGGAGAAGAGGAAAGATATACCTCGTCCTCCAAACACCTCAGAGAGCCCACCTAATGCGAAAGAGTAAATTGGTGGGCTCTTTTGGCTATTCGGAGGAGAAAGAAGAGGAGGAGGAGGAGGATAGTTTTTCCTATAATCTCTACTTTCCTTTTAAATTTCTTTTGCCAATATTACTCTCTATTTCGGCAAATTAGAAGCCATTGCGTCATGTTTATAAGTAGAGAATAAAAGAATGACTCTTCTCTTCCTCCTCCGAAAACCCAAGAGCATACACCCTTCTAATCCCAACAGCTCAAAGAACACTCCCTCTCCCTCCGAAAACCTAAGAGAGCGCTGCCTCCATCTTCAAATCTCCGATAAAGCGCACCCTCCTCTCCAAAATACCCAGTGCGGAGGAGTAAAATATTGCGCTCTTTTGGGTATTCGGAGAAGGAGAATGGTCTCCCCTCTATTTCTTACTTTTCTGTTGCATTCCTTTCTCCAAAATTACTCTCTATTTCGGCAAAATAGAAGCCATTAGATTTTCCGAAATCCGAATCCGATCTCCGAAAACTCTCCATCTCCGAAGCTCCAAAATATCGAACCTTTCTCCTTAAAATACTCAGTGCGGAGGTGTAAAATTGTGCGCTCTATTGGGTGTTCGGAGTATGTGGGAGAAATAGAGGTACCCCCTCTATTCTCTACTCTGTTGTAGTTTTTTCGCCAAAATTATCTCTATTTCTTCAGATTAGAAGACATTTCGTAATTTTCAGTTTATGTTTGCTCTTTTTTCGTAAGACCATTTCCTATAAACTTTTAAGATACCGAATTCCAATAGTGTAAAAACACATTCTTTAATTCTGAAAAAAGGAGGGAATAAAACCGGATGTCATATTTATAAGTAGAGAATAAAGGAATGACTCCTTCTTCTTCAGAAAACTAAGGGGACACACCCTCCTCCCCCATACAACTCAGAGAACACATTTCTTCCTCGGAAAGTCTAAGAAAGCGCACCTTTTCTCTCAGAAAACTTAAGAGAGTGCAGTTTTCACCTCCATGAAAGTCCCATGAAAGCACACAATAATCAGTTTATGAGGACACGCCCTCTTCCTCCGGAAACCCAAGAAAGCACACCTTTCCTCTCCCAATACCTAAGAGGGCGCACCCTCCATCTCCGAAGCCCCAAGAAAATTTTCTCTTTCAAAATACCCAGTGCGGAGGAGTAAAGTGGTGCGTTCTATTGGGTATTCGGAGGAAGAGGAGGTGAAGAATGGTCCCCCCTCTGTTCCCTACTTCCTTGTTGTATTCCTTTAAGCATTTGTATAATTTTCCTTTTATGTTATTTTTGTAGTTCAGTTTACTATATACTGTTAAGTTACCGAAATCCAATAATGTAAAAACACATTTATAAGTAGAGGATAAAGGAATACTCCTCCTCCTTCAAAAACCCAAGAGGACACACCCTCCTCCCTCAAACAGCTCAAAGAATACATCCTCTTCCTCCGAAAGTTCAAGAAAGCTCACCCTTCCCCTTCGAAAAATTAAGAGAGCGCACTTTTTTCCAAAGTCCCAAAGAAGCACATGTTTCTTCTAAAAATACCCAGTGCGGAGGAGTAAAATGGTGCGCTCTTTTGGGTATTTGGAGGACGGGGAAGAGGAAAGATATACCTCGTCCTCCAAACACCTCAGAGAGCCCACCTAATGCGAAAGAGTAAAATGGTGGGCTCTCTTGGCTATTCGTAGGAGGAGGAGGAGGATTGTTTTTCCTATTATCTCTACTTTCCTTTTAAATTTCTTTTCCCAATATTACTCTTCATTTCGGCAAATTAGAAGCCATAGCGTCATGTTTATAAGTAGGGAATAAAAAAATTACTCTTCTCTTCCTCCTCCGAAAACCCAAGAGCATACACCCTTCTAATCCCAACAGCTCAAAGAACGCTCCCTCTCCCTCCGAAAACCTAAGAGAGCGCTGCCTCCATCTTCAAATCTCCGATAAAGCGCACCCTCCTCTCCAAAAATACCCAGTGCGGAGGAGTAAAATGTTTTTTTTTGTAGTTCAGTTTACTATATACTGTTACGTTACCGAAATCCAATAATGTAAACACACATTTATAAGTAGAGGATAAAGGAATACTCCTCCTCCTTCAAAAACCCAAGAGGATACACCCTCCTCCCTCAAACAACTCAAAGAATACATCCTCTTCCTCTGAAAGTCCAAGAAAGCTCACCCTTCCCCTTCGAAAAATTAAGAGAGCGCACTTTTCATCTCCAAAGTCCCAAAGAAACACATCTTTCTTCTAAAAATACCCAGTGCGGAGGAGTAAAATGGTGCGCTCTTTTGGGTATTTGGAGGACGGAGAAGAGGAAAGATATACCTCGTCCTCCAAACACATCAGAGAGCCCACCTAATGCGAAAGAGTAAATTGGTGGGCTCTTTTGGCTATTCGGAGGAGAAAGAAGAGGAGGAGGAGGAGGATGGTTTTTCCTATAATCTCTACTTTCCTTTTAAATTTCTTTTGCCAATATTACTCTCTATTTCGGCAAATTAGAAGCCATTGCGTCATGTTTATAAGTAGAGAATAAAAGAATGACTCTTCTCTTCCTCCTCCGAAAACCCAAGAGCATACACCCTTCTAATCCCAACAGCTCAAAGAACACTCCCTCTCCCTCCGAAAACCTAAGAGAGCGCTGCCTCCATCTTCAAATCTCCGATAAAGCGCACCCTCCTCTCTAAAATACCCAGTGCGGAGGAGTAAAATGTTGCGCTATTTTGGGTATTCGGAGAAGGAGAATGGTCTCCCCTCTATTTCTTACTTTTCTGTTGCATTCCTTTCTCCAAAATTACTCTCTATTTAGGCAAAATAGAAGCCATTAGATTTTCCGAAATCCGAATCCGATCTCCGAAAACTCTCCATCTCCGAAGCTCCAAAATATCGAACCTTTCTCCTTAAAATACTCAGTGCGGAGGTGTAAAATTGTGCGCTCTATTGGGTGTTCGGAGTATGTGGGAGAAATAGAGGTACCCCCTCTATTCTCTACTCTGTTGTAGTTTTTTCGCCAAAATTATCTCTATTTCTTCAGATTAGAAGACATTTCGTAATTTTCAGTTTATGTTTGCTCTTTTTTCGTAAGACCATTTCCTATAAACTTTTAAGATACCGAATTCCAATAGTGTAAAAACACATTCTTTAATTCTGAAAAAAGGAGGGAATAAAACCGGATGTCATATTTATAAGTAGAGAATAAAGGAATGACTCCTTCTTCTTCAGAAAACTAAGGGAACACACCCTCCTCCCCCATACAACTCAGAGAACACATTTCTTCCTCGGAAAGTCTAAGAAAGCGCACCTTTTCTCTCAGAAAACTTAAGAGAGTGCAGTTTTCACCTCCATGAACGTCCCATGAAAGCACACAATAATCAGTTTATGAGGACACGCCCTCTTCCTCCGGAAACCCAAGAAAGCACACCTTTCCTCTCCCAATACCTAAGAGGGCGCACCCTCCATCTCCGAAGCCCCAAGAAAATTTTCTCCTCAAAATACCCAGTGCGGAGGAGTAAAGTGGTGCGTTCTATTGGGTATTCGGAGGAAGAGGAGGTGAAGAATGGTCCCCCCTCTGTTTCCTACTTCCTTGTTGAATTCCTTTAAGCATTTGTGTAATTTTCCGTTTATGTTTTTTTTTGTAGTTTAGTTTACTATATACTGTTAAGTTACCGAAATCCAATAATGTAAACACACATTTATAAGTAGAGGATAAAGGAATACTCCTCCTCCTTCAAAAACCCAAGAAGACGCACCCGCCTCCCTCAAAATACTCAAAGAATACATCCTCTTCCTCCGAAAGTCCGAGAAAACTCACCCTTCCCCTTCGAAAAATTAAGAGAGCGCACTTTTCATCTCCAAAGTCCCAAAGAAGCACATCTTTCTTCTAAAAATACCCAGTGCGGAGGAGTAAAATGGTGCGCTCTTTTGGGTATTTGGAGGACGGAGAAGAGGAAAGATATACCTCGTCCTCCAAACACCTCAGAGAGCCCACCTAATGCGAAAGAGTAAATTGGTGGGCTCTTTTGGCTATTCGGAGGAGAAAGAAGAGGAGGAGGAGGAGGATGGTTTTTCCTATAATCTCTACTTTCCTTTTAAATTTCTTTTGCCAATATTACTCTCTATTTCGGCAAATTAGAAGCCATTGCGTCATGTTTATAAGTAGAGAATAAAAGAATGACTCTTCTCTTCCTCCTCCGAAAACCCAAGAGCATACACCCTTCTAATCCCAACAGCTCAAAGAACACTCCCTCTCCCTCCGAAAACCTAAGAGAGCGCTGCCTCCATCTTCAAATCTCCGATAAAGCGCACCCTCCTCTCCAAAATACCCAGTGCGGAGGAGTAAAATATTGCGCTCTTTTGGGTATTCGGAGAAGGAGAATGGTCTCCCCTCTATTTCTTACTTTTCTGTTGCATTCCTTTCTCCAAAATTACTCTCTATTTCGGCAAAATAGAAGCCATTAGATTTTCCGAAATCCGAATCCGATCTCCGAAAACTCTCCATCTCCGAAGCTCCAAAATATCGAACCTTTCTCCTTAAAATACTCAGTGCGGAGGTGTAAAATTGTGCGCTCTATTGGGTGTTCGGAGTATGTGGGAGAAATAGAGGTACCCCCTCTATTCTCTACTCTGTTGTAGTTTTTTCGCCAAAATTATCTCTATTTCTTCAGATTAGAAGACATTTCGTAATTTTCAGTTTATGTTTGCTCTTTTTTCGTAAGACCATTTCCTATAAACTTTTAAGATACCGAATTCCAATAGTGTAAAAACACATTCTTTAATTCTGAAAAAAGGAGGGAATAAAACCGGATGTCATATTTATAAGTAGAGAATAAAGGAATGACTCCTTCTTCTTCAGAAAACTAAGGGGACACACCCTCCTCCCCCATACAACTCAGAGAACACATTTCTTCCTCGGAAAGTCTAAGAAAGCGCACCTTTTCTCTCAGAAAACTTAAGAGAGTGCAGTTTTCACCTCCATGAAAGTCCCATGAAAGCACACAATAATCAGTTTATGAGGACACGCCCTCTTCCTCCGGAAACCCAAGAAAGCACACCTTTCCTCTCCCAATACCTAAGAGGGCGCACCCTCCATCTCCGAAGCCCCAAGAAAATTTTCTCTTTCAAAATACCCAGTGCGGAGGAGTAAAGTGGTGCGTTCTATTGGGTATTCGGAGGAAGAGGAGGTGAAGAATGGTCCCCCCTCTGTTCCCTACTTCCTTGTTGTATTCCTTTAAGCATTTGTATAATTTTCCTTTTATGTTATTTTTGTAGTTCAGTTTACTATATACTGTTAAGTTACCGAAATCCAATAATGTAAAAACACATTTATAAGTAGAGGATAAAGGAATACTCCTCCTCCTTCAAAAACCCAAGAGGACACACCCTCCTCCCTCAAACAGCTCAAAGAATACATCCTCTTCCTCCGAAAGTTCAAGAAAGCTCACCCTTCCCCTTCGAAAAATTAAGAGAGCGCACTTTTTTCCAAAGTCCCAAAAAAGCACATGTTTCTTCTAAAAATACCCAGTGCGGAGGAGTAAAATGGTGCGCTCTTTTGGGTATTTGGAGGACGGGGAAGAGGAAAGATATACCTCGTCCTCCAAACACCTCAGAGAGCCCACCTAATGCGAAAGAGTAAAATGGTGGGCTCTCTTGGCTATTCGTAGGAGGAGGAGGAGGATTGTTTTTCCTATTATCTCTACTTTCCTTTTAAATTTCTTTTCCCAATATTACTCTTCATTTCGGCAAATTAGAAGCCATAGCGTCATGTTTATAAGTAGGGAATAAAAAAATTACTCTTCTCTTCCTCCTCCGAAAACCCAAGAGCATACACCCTTCTAATCCCAACAGCTCAAAGAACGCTCCCTCTCCCTCCGAAAACCTAAGAGAGCGCTGCCTCCATCTTCAAATCTCCGATAAAGCGCACCCTCCTCTCCAAAATACCCAGTGCGGAGGAGTAAAATGTTG